>JACEFZ010015814.1:0-57500 GCA_014155875.1 Cepaea nemoralis
AATGTCATGTTGATATGCTTTCACTGAGCATATCTATATTTACTATCATCTGTAGATGTCATGTTGTATTATTAGCTTATCTATATTTACTATCAACTGTGAATGTTGTGTTGTTTTATTAGCTTATCTATATTTACTATCATCTGTAAATGTCATGTTGTATTATTAGCTTATCTATATTAACTATCATCTGGAATATGCATCACTGAGACAAAGAACAGAATCGGACAAGCAAAAGCTGCATTCTGTCAAAAGAAGAACGTTTTGCACAATAAGTCACTGTCTTTGAAAATTAGAAAACGAGTTCTTGGATGTTACATAGAACCAGTTTTAACAAACGACTGCATATCCTGGATAATTAGTAAAAATGTCCATGTAAGCCTTGGAGATGTGGTTTTATAGAAAAATGCCGAAATTTAATTGGACAGCTAAAATGAGCAGTCATGATGTTTTAAGGGATGCAAAGACAACTTACCACAAACATCAGAAAGAGGCTGTCATTGTCTTTTTGGCACATTTATGAGAAGACAAAAATTGAGCATATTGTGACAACCAGAAAGATTTGCAGAAAGAGAGTTAAAGGAAGATGACGTGGGAAGATTTTTGACAGTCATTGTGTCATGGCATAGAAGGGGGCAACACATGAATTGATCTCTGCCATCAGAGATTGGTTTAGATATATTTATTATGATCTGCAAATCATCTGGTATATTATTACCTTGGAGGAAAGGCAAGACGGACATATAATCAGATTGCTACTGGAACTATTGATGCTGGAACTCTTCGCTGGCTGCTGAGGATAGGGACGGAGTGCTTATGGGAATGCCCCGAATGCTGTGATGTCGGTTCCTAAATCAATCAATCAATCAATCAATCAATCAATCAATGTAAATGTTCTTTTATATTATTAGCTTAGAGTTATTTTCAATCATCTTTAAATGTCCTGGTATATTATTATATTATTAGGTTAGATGAATTTGCTATTATTGACAAATGTCCTTATATATTATTATATTATTAAGTTAGATGTTTTTGCCTTCATTGAAAATGTCCTGGTATATTATTATATTATTAGGTTAAATGAATTTGATATCATTGACAAATGTCCTTATATATTATTATGTTATTAGCTTAGATGTATTAGCTATCATTGGCAAATGTCCTGGTATATTATTTTAATATCTTCATTGCTTGTCAAATTCCACAGAAGCGTGTCATGTCAGCCCCACTAGTAAGTTTGGTCTAGCTGGCCAGGTGGTCTGTAACATTTTCTTATGTAATCGTCCAGCTGTGGACAGTAATTTAACCCTTTGTGCCCTTAACTGCTGCCTGTATTTTATCATTATTAGTTGCTAGTTTGATGAGTGCTATGTCTTGTTGTCTTTCAGTGCCAGACTGTACAGTTGCTTGTTGGCATTCAGTGCCAGACTGTACAGTAGCTTGTTGTCATTCAGTGCCAGACTGTACAGTAGCTTGTTGTCATTCAGGGTCAGACTGTACAGTTGCTTGTTGTCATTCCTGAGGAAGACAATGAGCTGTAACTCTTAAGTCCAGTGTATTGACATTCAGGTGTTCTGAGCCCTGAAAACTCTCGCATCTATTGGAGTGATTTTGGTGTAGGGACTTTCTTTCCAACTCATACCAAAGTACCAACTCTATGGGGACTGTGTTGTAGGAGTTTCTAGGAGTGTCAAGGAGTGTCTTCACAAATACAACATCTTGGAATTGCAAACTAGGGTAACCAGCTTCCTGTGTCACTGTTTTTCTGTCCCAGAAATCTTTGCCACCCATTTTATGGGGGATGCAGTAGATCTAGTGTGCCGAGGTTGGAGTTTATATACACATAAATCTCTTTTACCTAACATTGGGCATCCTGGGCAGACACTAGTCAGTGAGACATCCTGGGCAGACACTGGTCTGTGGGACATCCTGGACAGACACTAGTCTGTGGGGCATACTGGACAGGCACTAGTCTGTGGGGCACCCTGGACAGGCACTAGTCTGTGGGGCATCCTGGACAGGCACTAGTCTGTGGGGCATCCTGGACAGATACTAGTCTGTGGGGCATCCTGGACAGATACTAGTCTGTGGGACATCCTGGACAGATACTAGTCTGTGGGGCATCCTGGACAGGCACTAGTCTGTGGGGCATCCTGGACAGATACTAGTCTGTGGGGCATCCTGGACAGATACTAGTCTGTGGGGCATCCTGGACATATACTAGTCTGTGGGGCATCCTGGACAGATACTAGTCTGTGGGGCATCCTGGACAGATACTAGTCTGTGGGGCATCCTGGACAGATACTAGTCTGTGGGACATCCTGGACATATACTAGTCTGTGGGGCATCCAGGACAGATACTAGTCTGTGGGGCATCCTGGACAGATACTAGTCTGTGGGGCATCCTGGACAGGCACTAGTCTGTGGGGCATCCTGGACAGATACTAGTCTGTGGGACATCCTGGACAGATACTAGTCTGTGGGGCATCCTGGATAGATACTAGTCTGTGGGGCATCCTGGACAGGCACTAGTCTGTGGGGCATCCTGGACAGATACTAGTCTGTGGGACATCCTGGACAGATACTAGTCTGTGGGACATCCTGGACACATACTAGTCTGTGGGACACCCTGGACAGGCACTAGTCTGTGGGGCATCCTGGACAGATACTAGTCTGTGGGACATCCTGGACAGATACTAGTCTGTGGGACATCCTGGACAGATACTAGTCTGTGGGACATCCTGGACAGATACACGTCTGTGGGACATCCTGGACAGATACTAGTCTGGCAAACAAAGAGCAAATCAATCAATATGTTTTTTAAACCTGCCAAGGTTGCATTTTGTGATGCTACGAGACCACAAGAGAAGTACAGCTATTCCCTGCAATGATGTAGAATATCAACACCCAAGTCTTGCACTCACCGCTTGGAGAGCTCGCAGGCATACTCAAAATGAGTATTTAGCTTGCTTACTGGGATGGAACTGAGTCATCATCAGTCTCCTGGTCATCAAGCCATACAAGAGTGAAGAATTTCATTCTACGGAGTTCCACTAGAGAAATCGTTTTTATGAAACTGGGTTGACCTCAGAGCCATTTGGGTCAGGAATAAATTCAGTCAAGCCACTGCTGAGGATTGATCTGAGGGCAGCTCTGTTAGTAAACCAGTGCCTTAGCTTTCCTACCACAGCTTCTTTAAAGTAGTGCCTAGCTTCCCTATTACAGCTTCTGCAGAGTAACATTCATTTTTAATTCTGTACTATGCCAGAAATTTTGTGAGTTATTCCTCCTCTTGAAATAAAACAGAGTTGTACGCCCTTCAGTTAAATATCATGTACTAATAATGCTTCAGTCTGCTTTGAATAATTACCATTACACTATACTGACATTAACATTTCAGTATTAACATCGCAATCTGTTAACATTACAGTTTTAACATTGCAATCTGTTAACATTAACATCACACTATTAACCTTATGTTATACTGACATAGAAATGTTAACTTTACAATATATTGTCATTAACACTACAATATACATATTCTTTGCATTAGAATTCACAATGTTCATGCCACCAGAAATATGGCAGATTCAGTCACTGGATTATTAATCTTAGACTGGGGTATGCCCTAATTATAACTTCTCTTCTGAGGTTAAACAGGGTGGTTAAAAAAATTAGTCGCAAATCCTTTACAGGACATGGCAGTCAACCCCAGCTTTTTATTTTTTGGCTGTTTGTGATTTCTTGGCAAGTTTACGTTCAGTAGTTTGCCATTGCTTTTTTAATGCCTGGCACTTATACATTTGTATGGGAACCAATGCAAGGTGGTCTGCTTCCAAATTGCCCGCAGCAATCGTAATACCTTTTCCACAGAACCAGTAGAATTGGGTAGAAGTAATGGAAAAAAACTGTATTACTAGATGCAATTTTTAAGGATAATGTGCATATATAATTTTCTGTCCTTCACATGTATGTAAATGCAATCGATAGTTAAAATGTAAGGGTTCATTTGCTAACCCTGACTTGCTTGCTAGAGTATTCTGCCAGGTTTTTGATTGCTGGTGCTAATGGCATATTTCTGCTGTTGTTTGCTTGTACAGAAATTAGATGAGCGCTATTGCTGAGATGATTCATATATTTACTTCTAGTTGGTCTGCATAGAATCATGGGTAAATGCAGATTATATGTATTTATGCCTGTCTTTATTTCTTGTTGGTCAAGTATAAAATTGTAGACAAATTCAGATACATGTATTTATCTCTAATTGGTCAATATAGAATCGCAGGTACATGCATATTGTGTGGATTTATGCCTCTGTTTTTAGAAAATAAATGATTCTGTGGAGAAGTGGTAAAGCCTGCTGCCTCACACTCCGAGAGTACATGGATGGATGTCAGACTCTATCATCCTGTTCATGGGTACAGTTTTCTCTGAGACTTCTGGGAGTCGTCACTGGAGCTACAAGTTTGTGTTTTGTGTTATGCTTTTGACAGGCCGCCCTGTGGAAAAAGGCCGTGTCATAAGGGATAAAACCTGGTGCAATGCTATGAAGTAAATCCTTTCCCTTTACCTTAAACCCCCCTTTTTTGTTTTAAATCTCCCCCCCCCCCCCCCCCCCCCCAGCCCCCCCCCCCCCCCCCCCCCCCCCCCCCCCCCCCCCCCCCCCCCCACCCCCCCAGGAAAATTTTATTATGAAACTCCAATGAATCATGAGGCAGGTCGCGGTAAATCAAGAATATCATATCCTGATGGGTGAACCCTGGAGTGCCAAGATAAGATTAGGGATACAGGGACTTCGAGGGGAATCCCATGGAGACAAATAGGGACAGCGGGGTAAGAATTAAAATGGAGAGTTATTTGCTAATTTCTGCACAGAGAATCAGTACATGATAGATGAAAGTCTTAACCCGACCACAGAACAGAAAACCAAATTTACCACATCTGTATCACAAGAAATTTAGATCTTCTCTACATGACATAGAGGGTATTTAGAGGAGCAGACATATATGCAGATTACCATCTTCTGCTAGGTAAAATTAAACTGAAGCTCAAGATATATATCATTCCATGAACACAAGAATACAATGTAAGATACCTCAGAATCAAGAAAATTAAGGAACAATTCACGGTCACAGCCTCTGCCCTACAGTAGGCAGCAGACAAAGAGAGTACTGAATGGTAAGAATTTCTTATGTAAAGATGGCATTTACATTTTGGCATTTGAAAATGGTTATACAATTTTGTCATTTAAAGAGATGAGACACTAAATTCCATAGATTTTGAAAATTGTAAGACCAGCCAATAGAGAATTTCATGTGTATGATGATACGAGGTTTTACAATTGTGTATTACTATGATGTCATATGTGATGTTCTCATGATGTCTGATCTCCAGGTGTATCGAGGTCACCACATTATATATGAGACAAGAGCTTCATTGCTGCGGACCTACCAAAACCCCGTAGATCCACCACCGTTGTGGCATTTGCCACGGTTTACAAAGTCGGTCAGTAGTAGCATTTTTCATTTATCTATTATCTTGCTATCTAGGTTGATTGATTGATTGATTTAGGAATCGACATCTCAGCATTCGGGGCATTCCTATAAGTGCTCCGTCCCCATCCTCAGTAGCCAGCGAAGAGTTCCAACACTAATAGTACCAGTAGCAATCTGAACTATCTTTGCTATCTAGGTATTTTGTGAAACCTCTTTTTTATCTTTGCCATATATCTTTTTACAAGGGAACGTCATTAAGTAACAGGAATTTTATTTTATTATAAAATGCATGTAAAATATTATTTCAAGACACAAATGGCTCTTAAGCAACACCCCATATAGGGGTTGTGAGGATCAAGCAGTTTGCGCATGCACAATAGCAAATACAAAATAGTTTTTTGTTTTGTTTTTGTGTGCTGATAAAGGCTTTCTAGCTGCAACACCCATTCTGTGATTGTATTCTTGTTAAGCTGACCAGTTCCTTTTTTTTTTTACTTGCTCACTGCTGTTGTCACTGGATCTGTTAGCACTTGTCTTGATGTTACTTGAGAACCACTGATCTAGTCGATGAGTCACAATTATTGTATGTTTTTTTTTTGTAGAGTATTATGTGACAACACTCGTATGGTTTCTTTATCTCTTAGTTGTTTATGCGAGGGTGTCTATTGTTTATGTTATTTTCTGTCTGTTATCTAGGATGTGAGTGACTATTTAGCGTTTTATCTGGCATCTGTTATCTAGCCTGTGACTGGCTCTTTTTTTATTTTATCTTTTATCTAATAACATAATAATCTTGAGTCTGTGAGTGACTATTTTTTAATGTTATATCTTTTATCTGTTATCTAGTCTGTGGATTAACATTTTATATTATCTGTTATCTAGTCTGTGAATGACTATTATATTTTATTTATTATTTAGTCTGTAAGTGACTGTTTTATATGTTATTTGTTTTATCTATTATCTAGTCTGTGAGTGACTATTTTTTAATGTTATCTTTTATCTATTATCTAGTCTGTGGATTAACATTTTATATTATCTGTTATCTAGTCTGTGAATGACTATTATATTTTATTTATTATCTAGTCTGTGAGTAACTATTTTATATGTTATTTTTATTCATTATTTGGTCTGTGATTACTATTTTATGTTATATAATATCTACTGTGCATGTGACTATTCTCTGCAATATCTTTTAACTGTTTATCAGTCTTAAATAGATAAAAAAGGATGAACAGGGCATGAGACTAAAACAAAGCAAGTATGCAAATCCAGAAAAGTATAATAGAAATGACAGACAGAAAAAAACAAAGTTTTTTCAATTTTTGCTAACCTAAAATTTTGAAAAGAAAATTTAATGGTAGGAAAAATATTACAAATGACAATGCAGTCAGGGAAATAGGAGACATGAGAAAGATCTCAAGAAAATAGAACAAATGAGGAAAATGTCAGGAATATAAATATGAATTTATTGTAAATACGGTAAATATGGCTGTATTGAAACTGATACTAGCCAGGTATTTATCATCAAATTTGTGTTTTTATTGTTGAAATTAATCTTCATTCTTTCACACAAAATGTCCAACCCTGATATATGTTATATATGTTACTTGTAATTGTACATCCTGTTTTATTCTGTAATGACCAGTAAAGACAGTATTTTAATTCTGTTTGTTTTTTTCAGGCCAGACCTCAGATTCAGACATTCAAATCAGAAACTGCCAAATCTGCAGCATTGAGCAGCCTTGACACAGACAAAATTGCCAGACAGGGCGAGTTTGGGGCAGGAATCTATGAGCCTGCCAAGAACTAACATTATCTCAGTCAACCTGGCATGTCACAGAACTCTGTTTATACCACCTGGGCATAAATAAACCATTTTGAGTTTACTCTGTGACTCATCTCATCTTGTTCCTCTTGTTCTTTGTGGTGTCGAGGTGAAGTATAAACAGCAGTTGAGTGCCTGTGTATTGGCTTCATGTATCAAGATTCCCATGGACTCCGTTATTCCCTCTGTTCATCGCTTAAGTGGTTGACCTCTTCTTCTGCTTCCATTTGGTCTGTACATCATTGCTTGTTGTGATATACTGTTAGTTGGTAACCTAGTTACATGGCCAAACTATTTGACTTGCTGCCTTCTAGTAAAATCTAGCGCTGCTATAACCCCCACTTTAGTCCTGATTTCACCATTTCTTATTTCTCTTTTCTCGATACATTGAGTATTCTTCTCACAAATCTCATTTATGTTGTGATTTTATTTTCTCTTTTTCTGTCATTGTCCAGGTTTGGCATTGGTAACATAGAGTTGGTAGGAAGATTGTGTTGTAGAGTTCTTTCTTAGTAACTATTGATGCGTGTTTGTTCTTTAGTATTTGTGCCATTTAACTTATTGCATCTATTTTCAATCTCTTCTTGTGATTTGCCATTCAATGATATTATACTTCCTAAGTACTTGAAGTTCTTTACTTGCTTCAGGGAGTGTTCTTTTAGATGAATCTGTGACTACCATGTTAAAATCTAGTTAAATATTTACCATTTTTAAAACAAAACTTGACAACAAAATCACCACTTCTAATTTACCTTTGACTCTATGATTTGTATTTAAGAATGTTCTTGTATTTTTTAAACATAATTAATGTTGAAGATTCACTTATTATTTTATCTGTTGCTCAAAAGTTAACACTTTTTTTTTTTTAAATGTGTAGATAAATCTCAAGCTCTCATCTTGTAATATTTATCTTTTATTTTTATTTATAAATTTGCTTGCTCTATTCAAAACATGTTTCAAATATCAGTGCATATAAGAAGTTTAACTTACTTTCCTAAACATTTCCATATTTGGCAGAGCATTTTGACAAAAAAAGCAGTATCGTCTGACTTAATGATTGGCTAAAATTGTTTTAAAAAAGATTCTTTCCCATCACAGGAGGTTTGATGATGAACCATCATGTTAATAACTTGCCAGATTGCATTATGTATACAGATTTACTAGAAAACAATGAATATTTTGTTTATCTGCATTAATATTAGTGCTAGGTGCCCAAATGGTTGTATGATAAGTAAAGGACTCTTTTATTTGTCTTAAGGCATATAAGGCATATGGTGCTAGGCCTTTGTTATACACCAATCAGGATTCATGGGGTGATGTGTTCAATATAACCCTGACCACTTTTACTTCGTAGGATATTTCCTGGTAGCCTTTTTATGCAGAGTCGACCTGGCAGCCCAAATCAGTTTGAAAAAAAAAGACTGCCTCAGTTAGAATTCCTCTTCATCTTCTTCTCCATTTGTCCAGAATGTTGTTTTAGACATAATTGCATTGTGCCTGTTTACAGTTGAGCTGCAGTATTTGCACCTTTCGGCTGACACATTCAACTTCTTCAGGCATTTATTGACTGGGTTAACCTTCCCGGGAGTGGGAAATGAATCACATGACCATCTGGTTTGCAAGCCCACAGCCCAAATGCAAGCAAGAGAATAAAATCATTATAGTGTTTAATTATCAATGTAAGGTCCAGAAAAAAGGCTACTTACTTTCTCTGACACCAGACTATATTTTGTGTGAATTATATTTTCTTCTGATAAAATTACATTTGTCTCAGAAATCAGGGTTTGGCATCCTGAGATCTGATCCATCTACAGTTAAGCTTGTGAATTCCGCAACTAAATAAGTTATTGTTAACATTGTCTTCATTCCTCTTTCGATGGAAGTGCATCACACCTAATTATGCAACTCAGAGGTCAGTGTGTCTAACTTGGCATCATTTATGTCAGGTTGACTTCCTGTAAACAGATTCCGTCCAAGATAAAGGGCTCATTCTACCCATGGGTAGGTTTGCTTTCTTTGAGGTTTTACCAAGGTAAAATTTTACCTACGGCATGAAAATGCAACTTCCAAAAATTGTGGAATTTGTAACATACACAACTTTTGTGGAATTTGTAACACAACATTTTTTGTGGAATTTGTAACATACACAACTATTGTGGAATTGGTAACATACACAACTTTTGTGAACTTGGTAATATACACAACTTTTGTGGAATTTGTAACATACACAACTTGCACGTTGTTTTTTTTTTTTTTTTTTTTGCCCTTATCCAAGAAGGCTAATTATCCAATCTCACTACCCAAGAGCTCATGGAGATCTCTGATATCATTAGACACCATTTATTCATTTTCTCAGAGACTCCTGGGGGGCCATCACTGGAGCTACGCAGCTCATGATTTGTGCAATGCTTTCAACAGGCCACCCTGCGGAAAGAGACAGAGCCATATGGGATAACACTTGGTGCAATGAAGTTGATCTCCTCATCTTTGACGCCCCTTTAAACAATTGGTTCTTGTAAAAATGTCCAGCCCTATGCTGGGATTCAGACCTAGAACCTTCTTAACAGATTCAGTGCCAAACAAAATGTAGATTTTGACCAAACAAAAATGGATGGTGGAAAATGGGAAGTAAGGTTGTGGCACAGTTATGACTAAAATGTTGTTAATATGGTAGCAGATATGTTGTATTATATATCAAATTAAGGAGGTTGCTTAGGGAAAACTACTGTATAGATATTTTAACTGAGAGAACATTTTGCAGTGACAACTTTTCAGCAATATATAAGCCCATGGCAGATATGGGAAGTGACTTAAGATAGTAAATCATCCCATGGCACTGAATCAGTTAACCTGAGGTAGACAATGTAACTCTCAGTCAGACGTCCCCTGTGTTTGGATTCTCTACAAAGCTTTTTACAGAGTGTATTTTTAATGACTGTGGGGTTTTCGAAAATATTGCCGTTCCAAGTTTTGTATTTACTTTTTATGTTGCATGAGTTCACAGAGGGTGAATACAAAACTTGGAACGACAATATTTTCAAAAACCCCATAGTTATTAAAAATACACCCTATATGATTTTCAATGAAACAAAATTAATTTGAAATGATAAAAGATCTTTCTTGTTTTGTTAGATTGTTTTGAAAGATATTTTTGTTCACATTTCATATTGTACATGACAGTCTTTAGAATGTCTCATGTTTATTTTATGTATTTATATTTTTATTTATTTCCACAGAGGTGACTACACATTTTCTGTGTGTTTTTTTTTTTTTTTTTTAAATATCAATTTATGTCAATCCACTTAATAGTAGTGGGAAATGTATAATTATTTATAACACAGAGAATTTTGAGTCTGTCCGGATATTGTGATGTTTTTGAGAAAAACAGTTTTAACAGTTCTGTGATGTGTAAGGTGATATCAATAAAAAGATTTCAATAGTAGTGAGAATAAGTTTGTTAAAGTTCTCTATAGAACCCATACTGTTGTACGCATGTGAAACAGGGACAATCAGCAAACAAGCTGAAAAACAATAATGGCTGTGACAATGTGGTTTCTGAGGAAAATGCAAAGAATACCATGAATGACAGGAAAACAAATGAGAAAGTGCAAGAAATAAATTAATAAATAATGAAAACATTAGGACAGTGTCACAGAATGGTTATACCAACACAGAATGTTAGGGCAGTCTTATACAATGCTAGGACAGTATTACACAACATATGACAGTATTACACAATGTTAAGATAGTCTTACACAATGCTAGGACAGTATTACACAATGTTAGGACAGTCTTACACAATGTTAAGATAGTCTTACACAATGCTAGGACAGTATTACACAATGTTAGGACAGTCTTACACAATGGTAAGATAGTCTTACACAATGCTAGGACAGTATTACACAATGTTAGGACAGTCTTACACATTGTTAAGATAGTCTTACACAATGCTAGGACAGTATTACACAATGTTAGGACAGTCTTACACAATGTTAAGATAGTCTTACACAATGCTAGGACAGTATTACACAATGCTAGGACAGTATTACACAACATATGACAGTATTACACAATGTTAAGATAGTCTTACACAATGCTAGGACAATATTACACAATGCTAGGACAGTATTACACAATGTTAGGACAGTATTACACAATGCTAGGACAGTATTATGCAATGCTAGAACAGTATTACACATTGTATGACAGTATTACACATGTATGACAGAATTACACAACATTAGGACAGTATTATACAATGTTAGGACAGTATTACACAATGCTAAGACAGTATTATACAATGTTAGAACAGTATTACACAATGTTAGGACAGTATTACACAATGCTAGGACAGTATTATACAATACTAGGACAGTATTACACAACATATGACAGTATTACACAATGTTAGGACAGTCTTACACAATGTTAAGATAGTCTTACACAATTCTAGGACAGTATTAAACAATGTTAGGGCAGTATTACACAATGTTAGGACAGTATTACACATTGTATGACAGTATTACACATGTATGACATAATTACACAACATTAGGACAGTATTATACAATGTTAGGACAGTATTATACAATGCTAGGACAGTATTACACAATGTTAGGACAGTATTACACAATGCTAGGACAGTATTACACAATGCTAGGACAGTATTATGCAATGCTAGAACAGTATTACACATTGTATGACAGTATTACACATGTATGACAGAATTACACAACATTAGGACAGTATTATACAATGTTAGGACAGTATTACACAATGCTAAGACAGTATTATACAATGTTAGAACAGTATTACACAATGTTAGGACAGTATTACACAATGCTAGGACAGTATTATACAATGCTAGGACAGTATTACACAACATATGACAGTATTGCACAATGTTAGGACAGTCTTACACAATGTTAAGATAGTCTTACACAATTCTAGGACAGTATTAAACAATGTTAGGTTAGTATTACACAATGTTAGGACAGTATTACACATTGTATGACAGTATTACACATGTATGACATAATTACACAACATTAGGACAGTATTATACAATGTTAGGACAGTATTATACAATGCTAGGACAGTATTACACAATGTTAGGACAGTATTACACAATGCTAGGACAGTATTACACAATGCTAGGACAGTATTACACAATGCTAGGACAGTATTACACAACACTAGGACAGTATTACACAATGCTAGGACAGTATTACACAATGCTAGGACAGTATTACACAATGCTAGGACAGTATTACACAATGTTAGGCCAGTATTATACAATGCTAGGACAGTATTACACAATGTTAGGACAGTATTACACAATGCTAGGACAGTTTTACACAATGTTAGGACAGTATTATACAATGCTAGGACAGTATTACACAATGTTAGGCCAGTATTACACAATGCTAGGACAGTATTACACAATGTTAGGACAGTATTACACAATGCTAGGACAGTATTACACAATGCTAGGACAGTATTACACAATGCTAGGACAGTATTACACAATGCTAGGACAGTATTACACAATGCTAGGACAGTATTACACAATGCTAGGACAGTATTACACATTGTATGACAGAATTACACAACATTAGGACAGTATTATACAACGTTAGGACAGTATTACACAACGCTAGGACAGTATTACACAATGTTAGGATAGTATCACAGAATGGTTATGACAACAGAGAATGACGGGACAATATTAACAAACACAACTAAGAGAGGCTCATGTATTGACTGGCAAAAGAGGGTCCACCAGAGAGACGAATGGAGACGGATTGTATCTGCAGCAAAGAACCTCAATGGCTCGGAACGCTGAAGAAGAAGAAGAAAACTAAGAGAGAGAAGCCACTGTAGCACAGTGGCTAGATGCTGGCCTGCCGGCGAGGTGATCGTGTGTTCGAATTCACTTTAAGGCAGATTTTTTTAAATGGACCTAGGCTCCCAGGTCGAACCTAAAATGTGAACCAGGAAATGTCTTGGGAAGGGGAGGTGGCTGGTATCCTACTGACCCCATCCTCCCTGAAATGTTGGTTGGTCTATCAAAATATGGGTCTGATACTACAGGGTGTATTTTTAATGACTGTGGTGTTTTTGAAAATTTTGCCGTACCAAGTTTTGTACTCACCCTCTGTGAACTCATGCAACATAAAAGGTAAACACAAAACTTGGAACGGCAATATTTTCAAAACCCCGATAGTCACTAAAAATACACCCTGTATATACCCAATCCATTTTTATCATGATCATGGGCTGTGCTGATAAGCATTGGAGGTTGTGTGTCGCCATCTCATACAACCACCATAGTCGTGGATCAGCTATGTTCTTGTCCCCATTATGCCATGTGGCCAAGCCATCCAGGTATTTACTTCTCTGCTTTCCCCTTGTTCTTTTCCCCTCAGTCTTTGCCAGTTGTCACCAAGTTATCTAGTTTATTTCTTCTCATAACGAAAGGTGAAGGTTCGCTGGAAGGACCAACTAGCCTAGGATGTTTGTTCCGGTAGCACCTGGTATCCGCTATATGCGGGGTTGTGTTATGCAGTCACTGCCGGGTGCAGGAATTTAGAGAAATCGTACTCCAGGAATGTAGGTCAGCATGACCGAATGAATAAGAACATGTGTTCTTAAACATCCGGTGTGCTGATGCCGAGGTAAGGAGTTCAACCCCTACACCATACAGTTGGACTAAAATATTGATCTATCGTCTTTGACTTGGGGACATAATTACAATTACCTCTCAAGTTGGAGTGGATTCACCTGATGGCGAGGGACACTGTTAATCAATCAATCATGTGCCATGCCGGAAAGCGTGGGCGTCATGACTCGCCATTTCACTTGATCACCAGAGTCATGGATCAGCTCAGTGTTCCTGTCTCAACCATGCCATGTGGCCAAGCCATCCAGGTATTTCCCTCTCGGTCTTCCTCTTGGTCTGTTCCCTTTGATCTTGCCAGTTGTCACCAAGTTCTCCAATCCATTTCTTCTCATAACATGTCCAAAAAATTATGACTGTCTACGTCTAATTTCTCTAATCAATTTACGATGTTCATTTGTCTCCTGCAGTACTTGGTCATTGGTTTTTCTGTCTGTCCATGGTATTCTTTGTATTTTCCTCAGAAACCACATTTCTGCAGCCATCAGATGTTTTTCAGCTTGACTGCACATTGTCCAAGTTTCACATCCATACAAAAGAACAGGCTCTATGTATTCCCTCAACACTCATTTTCTCGTTTCAATTGACATCTTTTTATTGGTCTGAATGTTTTTCATCTTGCTAAAGGCTACTTTCGCCATGGCGATTCTTGTTCTAATCTCTTCAAGGCATCTCCCATCAGATGTTATGACTGCTCCGAGATAATTGTACCGATTCACTTGTAATAGGGAAAGCTAATCCACATGCAAAATTCAGTCCAGCACTACCATAAGTAGTGTGTATGGACTATGCTTGAGTTCAAAGTGAGTGAGCGCCAAATAAAAAAAAAATACTCCTGGAAGGAGGTAATTTTAAGTGTATGGCTAATTGTGAGTTATCGCATGCTATGAATGGATAATTGAAGGTTAGCGCATGATATGAATGGCTGCAGGAGACATGTACAGATGGAATAATCATTATTATAAGGAGCTTGGATATTAATGAATTGCTGCGATTTTATAGTTGAATGATACGAGACGGACTTCATCACTCATCTGACAGCTCATCATGTATGTTCAATAAATGTCTTATTTTGAAGCCTTGCACTGTTTTATGACTGCTGTGTTGAACATTATTGTTGGACAGTCTCAGATGGAGATCTTGACTGTTTGATTACTGGGGGGTGGAAATATGTTTGTTTTAATTCTCTAGGCACTTGATCATAGCAGAAATGTCACACTGTCCACTGTCTCCTATTTACATCATCATCAGGTTAGTCTGTCTTAAGATTGGTGTTGATCTGATCAAGTCCCTCCACTGTCTCGTGTTCTCGGCAACTCTCTCCAGCTCAACATTAGTCTGTACCTCTATGTCCTTGCATGTTATGTTTTCTCATGCATGACCTGACACTTGCTACTGAGGTCCAGTATATGTGAGCATGTTTATATGTTTTCAACATAATCAAAACTGGGAAGAATAGTGTGGTAGTTTCCTCTTGACTTCCACATCTACACTACCTTTGACAGCAATTTCTGTCTATTTGAACTAATGAGTGCCCTGTTCTGCTCAGATGCAAAGTTGCCCACTTATACTATACTCATTCCTTGAGCTACGTTTGACAATAATTGCTGACTGCAAATGAGTGCTCTGCTCAGATACAGAGGTGTCCACTTAAACTCATTCCTTGAGCTACATTTGACAACAATTGAGTGCCCATAGACATTCAGAAACAGCATTGACAGTTAGATACAGCAAAAATGGCCTTGACATCCAATACAACTGAAAAAAACTTGACATTAGGAAACAGCCTTGACATTCAGACACAGCAGAAACAACCTTTACATTCATAAACAGCAAAAGGCAGCTTGGTATATGGTGTATTTTTAATGACTGTGCAGTGTTTGAAAATATTGCAGTTCTAAGTTTTGTATTCACCCTCTATAAAGTTCATGCAACATAATAGGTAAATACAAAACTTGGACCAGCAGTATTTTCAAACACTGCACAGCCATTAAAAATACACCCTATAGAACAGCAGAAGCAACAAAGGTAGCCATGGTAGCATGGTGGTTAGACTCTCGCATGCCAACCCCGCGGTCTTTGGTTCAAACCTGCATTGAGGCATATTTTTTTTTAATTTATCTGATCCCCCAGGCCAACTCAGCCTAAAATGGCTACCAGAAACTGTCCTTAGAAAGTAATGGCAGCTGGTGGGATACCAGCAACACCACACACTGAGTGCCGATTGGTCTAGACAATTATGGGTCTAGCCTTAAGGCAGATAAAATAAACCTGTACACATTTTTTAAGAAGCAGAAAATACCTGAATGTGTACAGCCCACACAAAGGAATTGTCTACAGCCCACACAAAGGCTGCCACTGAATCCCCCACACAAAGGCTGTGTCCTCAGCCCACACAAAGGCTGTGTCCTCAGCCCACACAAAGGCTGTGTCCTCAGCCCACAAAAAGGCTGTGTCCTCAGCCCACATAAGGCTATGTCCTCAGCCCACACAAAAGCTGTGTTCTCAGCCCACACAAAGGCTTGTCTATAAATATTTTTCTACCCAGATGCAGACAAGCATAACAAGGACAGCTGGAACAAGAAGAAACTTAAAAGCAAACTAAACTAGGCAGGATTATTACGGACTGACATAAATGAGGCAGATTTACATATCGTATGAGGTGAATAGTCAAATAATACTTTGGCTGAAATACTAAATACATTGTCACTGATATTGTTTGAATATGTATTTAGTATTTCAGTCAAAGTATTATTCATTTATTTACTTCATGTAAGATATAACTCTGCAATATGCACCTGACGAGATGCGGCAAAAAATTCCAGGCAATAAATCGTGCAATATACTGTTTGTGGCTTTTGTTTTTAAATTCACTAAGTGAATACACTGTTTTGAATAAATGAAAAAGACAGTCCACTTAAATCATAAACACCAGATTGCATAAACTTCAGAAATAAATATATTTATGTATATAAATATTATGCAGCAAATAATTTCATAAGTTGGTGCTTCGCAGTAGAATATCTTGTGCCAAAACTATAATATCATATTCAACAATAATTTTTTTTAAATTTCATATCCTTTGAGGAAAGCTACAATCACAGCCCCTACTAGCTGTTTGTGGTTTCCTAGGCAATTTTACATTTTGTAGTTTGCCAGTGCTTTCTGAATAAGAAGATAGCATTTAAGTCCAACTGATCGACCAGGGAAGGGGAGCAAACCCACCATCTTACTGTCAGAAGAAAATAGTGTAATCATTCCCATACGTCATACTACTAATCATTTCAACTGCTATCTGTTTGAAAGTTTTCCTTGTCTTTGCTCTCAGTTTTGAGATTCGTCCAGAGCCCATGCCAATCCCCCGCCATATCATTCTCTTCACATACTGGTTCTCAGTCTGTTCCACCACTTTCTCGACCTAGTCTAAATCTCTGCCTTGTCCACCTCCATATTCAAAAATATGTACAACGAAACATATTGTATTGAATACATAATATAACAAATTATTTTCCCACGTTGTTCTATGTTTATAAAAGGCAAGTGTAATCCTGTAGCAAATACCGCCATTAGGGTGTGAAGTGATAGGTCGTAATATATTCTAGACCATGGGATAGGATGTGAAGTGGTCAGTTCCCTTACTTATTGTCCTTCCTTCCGATAACATTCTGAAAAATGTCTGGTACCCACACAAAGGTTATCAACAGCCCACACAAAGGATGTGTCCTTGTCCACAAAATGGCTGTGTCTACAGCCCACACAAAGGCTGTGTCCTCTCTACAGCCCACACAAAGGCTGTGTCCTCAGCCCACACATAGGCTGTGACCTAAACCCGCACAAAGGCTGTGTCCTCAACTCACACAAAGGCTGTGTCCTCAACCCACACATAGGCTGTGTCCTCAACCCACACATAGGCTGTGTCCTCAACCCACACATAGGCTGTGTCCTCAACCCCCACACAAGCTGTGTCCACAGCCCACATTTATGAGGTTGGATGAACCCAAGAGCCTACAGGTCACAGGAGGTCATCTTGCCTCTGTCCTTGGCATTGAGCCCAGACAAGGAGGTCAGTCTGGTTGAATGGATAAGACTGCTTGTTCTCACACATCCGGTGTGCTGATGCTGAGGTAGCGGGTTCAACCCCTACATCAGTCAGTTGGACTAAAATGTTGACTTATCGTTCTTGATGTAAATTACAAGTACCTCTGAAGTGGGTTCGCCTTATAGTGTCTGACACTGGTAATTCACACATAAAAATCAGTCCAGTGCATTAGAAGTAATAGCACATGTATGAACTACGCTTGTGTTCAAAGTGAGCGAAAGAAAAAGAACCCAAACCACTGTCTTGGCAGGCTAGCACACTAGCCACTATGCCATCATGGCCCCAGTGTTTACACAAACACCGAAACAAAACATCGCTACACTCACATATTGATAAATCAAATAAATTGTCATGGGATAGCATCAGAAAATGTGAATGTTTTGTAAACTTATCGTACACTTTCTGCGTGTACAAAATGTCAGACAAAATATCATTTTATAAACAGCAACAACATTATATTAATTCAAAGCCATGTTTTCCCACTGTGAATTAGAACAATGAAGACACAGAGAATGCCCTGTTGTGTATTTCAGCTAAGTAATCGTTGTTTTTATGTTGATTAATTTCTGCAGTAAGCACCTGTGACTGACTGACTGGCACCATGTCGCCCTGACAAACGATAGTTTGTTACATTGTGCTTCAAAACAAAAAGGGATATTAACTACAACTCATGGTGGTCGGGAATGTGACTGATCAGACCAATTTGTGCTGTAAATGTTCGCCCACAATGGATTCTACCGTCATGCACCATCTGGTGTCTCACATGCTTAGTGTGTGACCTATTCTGAGGAACTACACATGCGATGAGCTATTATCTGTGTATATCAAGCACATACCATAAGTGATGAACTATTGTATGTGTGTATCAAGCAATATGTGGTGTTTTGTTATATCTTATACGTTTGGTCTGGGAATTCTACAGAAATCTGGACAGATGTCTTAACATGCAGCTACTGTATGTGTTTTATAAAGGGCTACCTCTTTGAATGCAGTGCACACTCATACTATCGTCTTTTTAGTTGTTCCTTGTAACGCATCAACTGCAAATTATTACTTCATTTTATGTCTAGAAACTATGGGCAATCACAAATTACTGACACAACTTTTCTCCAAATAGCTAACTAAACTGAGGGTCACGTGATGATGCTATTTGCTGGTATCCAATGGAAACTATCACAGATCAATGTTCGATTCACAGGTAGAGTCAGAAGATCATGTGTACCCTTAACTGTAGTCCTCTGCCGGATAACCCTTGTAGACGATATTGAAGATGACAGCGAATCCCAGGAAAGCCATGAACAAAAAGAGATTCATCCAGCCTCCGCCATCTTGCCATGGATATCTCTTGTAATCTTTCAGAAATGCTTGGCCCAACAACAAACCTGCAAGGCATAATAATTTATTGAAAACTGGCATAATTGTTGTTACTTCCGGATAGTAAACGTGTACTGATGTTTTCAATATTTCTTTCTCTCCCTGACTTGGAATATTCTTCATGCAATGGAATACTAACTCAGAAACAACAACAAGGCAATGTTACATTGAAATATTGAATGAAGAACATTCTATGCAATAGACCATGTACGTCAAACAACGAATGATAAAGCCCATAATACTGTAATGGTTTAAATCATGGATCATCAAATGCCATCTCCACACTGAAGGTCAGCTGCGATTAGTCTCCAACACTACCTGTCCTGCATCCCCACAATGCACTGATGCAGTCTTTTCTTGATTTCTGCTCATTTGTTACATTATCTTCCTCTTACATGTTTCCCCTCCACTTTTCCCTCCAGATCACCATTTAACAAGGAGTTGTGTCTCTTTTATATGGCCGAAATATCTTAGTTGTCTAACCTTGATCAGACATTTTTCTTCAATTTCATTTTTTGTCATGCTTCTTTGTTAGATTATTTTTTTTTTTTGAAACCTGTGACAACACACAAACACGACAAACCTGTGACCACACACACCTGTGACCACACACAAACCTGTGACCACTCACAAACCTGTGACCACACACAAACCTGTGACCACACACAAACCTGTGACCACACACAAACAAACCTGTGACCACACAAACACCACAAACCTGTGATCACACACACACACATCACGAACCTCTGACCACACAGACAAACACACAACACGAACCTCTGACCACACACACACACACTCACACACATCACAAACCTCTAACCACACATAAACACCACAAACCTGTGACCACACACACACACACGCACACAAACATCATGAACCTCTAACCACACATAAACACCACAAACCTGTGACCACACACACAACACGAATCTCTGACCACACACAAACACAACGAACCTGTGACCACACACACAAACATCACAAATCTGTGACCACACAAAAACACCACAAACCTGTGACCACACACAAACACCATGAACCTGTGATCACACACAAACATATGACCACACACAAACCTTTGACCACACACACAAACACCACAAACCTGTGACCAAGCCTCCTGCATGGGCAATGATGCCAACTCTGCCGTCGAAGTCATTGGAGTAGAACCAGCGCCTGTAGCAGGCGATGACAACTTGTGGGATCACTGAAACATGACACAGATTATCACGGCTTGCCAGGTAATGACAGAAAACATACGATTCGTGTGACAGTCTTTAAACTGCAGATAGGTCGTTGTTTTGTATGTCCACTCTTGTGTAGGAACTCAGTTGAGGCAACTGCCTAATGATAAGAAGATCATCGCTTTTCCTCTACCTTTAATTCTACTGGGAGCTTAGGCCAGCACCGTGCGGTAGATTTTCTCAGTATGATGCAAGTCTTCGAAATTCCACCCCTTACATGTTTTTTCTTTAAACCTGCCACCCCCTTATGAAGCCCCCCTTACGGTGCCGCCTGATGCTGCCGCCTCTCTGTATCATAGCATGGCACTGCCCTGGCATAGAACCCTCAATCATACACATCAAGGTCTCCTATGTTTTGCTATACCCAGGCCTTGCCATCAATTAATATATCTATATGTCTTCCATGGCTCTTTTCCCATCAATGTCGCCAGTTATCACTAAATTTTCTAGTTTATTTATCATCATAACATTCCCAAAAAATCTCGACTCTCTACGTCTAATTTCTCTAAACAGTTTGCAGTTTTTATTTATTTCTTTTAGGACTTGCTGATTGATTTTTCTGTTTTTCATTGATATTCTTTGAATTTTCCCCAGAATCCACATTGTTTTCCATCTTGCAACAGGCTACCTTTACCACAGTGATTCTTGTTCTAATCTTCACAAGACACTTTCCATCAGATGTTTTGACTGTTCCGAGATAATTGTGCCGATTTCTTTGTCTAAGAATTTTCCCATTTACTTGGATCTTACATTGTTCCGTTTCTTTCTTCTTGGAGACGTTCATAATTTCTGTTTTTTTTTTTTAAATGGGACCTCCCATTTCAGCAGATGGAGAATATATCGCCATAACAGGGTCAATGTGTTATTTGTTTTGTATCGTGACATCCTCAGCAATTTCAATGCTCAGTGAATGGAAATATACATGATAAAACTTGCTCATTTGACTTGTACCATGTTTGGTCCAAACTTACTTTCTGTGTGACACTGAATCAGTCAAAAAAAAGAAGAAGCAGAAAAGGAAAGGTAACAGATAAAGGTAAATAGCAAAATGGAAAGATAACAAACGGGAAATAACATGTAAAGAAATACAACTTGTATATACAACAAAGACAGGAAAGATAACATATAAATGAATATGTAAAATATAAAGAAATGTAACATGTACAGGGAAGATAATTGATAAAGAAAAAGTAACAAGAAAGGAATATAATGTGTAAATTAATATGTAAAATATAAAAGAAAGGCAACATTGAAGATAATAGATAAAGGTAAATTTTAGACAACAATCACCTTCAAATTAATATCCGATTTATGGCTGACTCGGTTACACAATTATTAATCAGGGATGGACCCTAAGATAAGTTATATTCTGGGGTTGAACGGGCTATGAGTAATGTTATAATGGAATGGAAGGAAAACAAAAGGTATATAACATGAAAAGATATTATCGGCCTTTTGCTAAGATCAAAGTATGGCAACGACACTTTAATGTAGCCTTGGCTACTAGCAGAGGCATGTCATCAAAACTACGCATAGGGATGTGGAACCTCATGGGGCGGCTCTTGCAACTGAGGAACCGTGAACCATAACACAATTTCATTAACACAAAAAACAAAAAAAGCAATAACAATATTGGAACTTACAGACAACCAGCATGAGAATGATTCTCAGCGTGATACTGCACAGGATCCTCTTCTGCTTGCTCTCCGTCTGGTCGTCATTGAGATGTTTGCGGTTCTGAAATTGACACAGTGGACGGTACAAGTGACAAGAACTCATTTCCAACATAGCACATCACCAAGCTCACCTCACATATATGTACGTACAACATGGAAGTAAAACACGTCCCAGGGAGTGATAAGATTGAGATGTAACGTTGTCTGCTGCATAATCAATAGTTATTGGGTTCAAACCTTGCATAGAGTCAGAAATATTTACAAGAACTACTGGTTTCTCATATCACACATCCCCTTGATCTTTTTAGGCAGTGAGATACCATATCTAGCCGTCTTGGGGTCAGGCACATGCACAAAGGAGATACCGAAGGAAAGTTGTACACATTAAAAATCCCCAGGTAGTTGGGAATTGCAAAGAGTAGACCAAAGTTGATGATCTGGCAAAATTGTTAGGAATCGTAAACCTGCTTGTGGTAAATATAGTTTGTTATCTTTGGTGCAATCTGTCTAGAGGAATCAAGCTTAAAAAATGCATGCAAAAATCTGACACACTGACATCTGAGCAATGTAACTAGATGTTGCGTACTCTGGCCTTGAACAGAGGACATATCTAGATGCCACATACTCTCACCTTGAACAGAGGACATATCTAGATGTCACATACTCTGGCCTTGAACAGAGGATTAATATAGATGTCACATACTCTGGCCTTGTACAGAGGACATATCTAGATGCCACATACTCTCACCTTGAACAGAGGACATATCTAGATGTCACATACTCTCACCTTGAACAGAGGACATATCTAGATGTCACATACTCTCACCTTGAACAGAGGACATATCTAGATGTCACATACTCTCACCTTGAACAGAGGACATATCTAGATGTCACATACTCTCACCTTGAACAGAGGACATATCTAGATGTCACATACTCTCACCTTGAACAGAGGACATATCTAGATGTCACATACTCTCACCTTGAACAGAGGACATATCTAGATGTCACATACTCTGGCCTTGTACAGAGGACATATCTAGATGCCACATACTCTCACCTTGAACAAATGACATATCTAGATTCACATACTCTCACCTTGTACAGAGAACAGATCTAGGTGTTACTTACTAAAAATTGAACAGGGGACATAATTATGTGTTAAATACTCCTATTGAAAGAGGAACACAACTAGGTGTTATTGCATACTCCACTTGAACAAGGGACATAACCAGGTGTTATTGCATACTCCACTTGAACAAGGGACATAACCATGTGTTATTGCATACTCCACTTGAACAAGGGACATAACCATGTGTTATTGCATACTCCACTTGAACACATAACATAACCAGGAGTTATTGCATACTCCACTTGAACACATAACATAACCAGGAGTTATTACATACTCCACTTGAACAAGGGACATAACTTGGTGTTATTACATACTCCGTTTGAACAAGCACATAACTAGTGTTATTGCATACTCCACTTGAACAAGGGACATAACTAGGTATTATTACATACTCCATTTGAACAAGAACATACCTAGTGTTACTGCATACTCCACTTGAATATGGGACATAACTAGGTGCTACACCCTCACCTTGAACATGGGACATAACTCCACTTGAAAAAAGGACATAACTAGGTGACACACACTCCCTTGAAAGAGAGGTTCACATTGACACACAAACACGCACACACACCACTTGTAATGGGGAGGAGGGCATAACTAGGTGTCACACGCTCCCCTTGAGGGAGAGACATAACTAGAATGGACTTCACTCATACGCTGTCCAGATATTACAATGTATTATTGTAGTACACCAGACAAATTGGACTACAAGCATACACTTACACCAACTTTAGTGCAGACATTACATATACAACTGTAGTAAAAGAGACAGACATACTGAACAACAACCGTACACTTATTCTATCGCAGATATTAATATTAGCCTCACATGAATATACACTCATACGAATATACCTGCAAAAGTGCAATAAAATGAGCGGCCATGATGGCATACGCTCCCCCCGCTGCCCCGGTCAGGCCTACATAATGGTCAATGATCGACTGAGCCAGAGATCCTGCAGAAAGTTGGCCAAAATAGAATATTAAAAATAGATAATAAGATGCAATCTTCGTGTTAGTCGAAATGATAAACAGACACTGAAATCACATTACAAACTCCATTACAAAATAAATTCAATTTTATGAGTATTGAAAGTGAATAAAAACCCTATTTACATGACCAAGGCACATTTGGCCATATGTAGTTATACTCATATTTTTATAGATCAAACGGCATTCAGTGGGTTATGTGAAGGTGTATGCGTGTGTATATGATATGTTTTATAGAAAGAAAGTGTATATCTATATCTATAAAACAGACTGTATGTGTGTGGTTGGATATGTATTGGATGCGTTCGATAACGGTACATCCGATTGAGATGAAATTTTCTACACGTCTTCCTTTCATTCCTGTGCAACCGACTGTAATAGTTTCTTAGTGTAAAATCGGCTACTTACTTAATAACATTTAATATTTCATTTTTCATTATATAATTTCAATATAGCAGCGGGACTTCAGTCTAGAAAAGTTATTTCAAGGGGTATAAATTTTAATAACATTTCTATACACTTTATAGTCATATTGTTGGACTTACTTGCACTATTGTTAAACTCTTTCTCTATAGTTATTTACAGGCATATGAGTTATAATAAATAATGATATAATCTTTAAGGCATCTTCAAAGTTTTCATAACAGTCATGCAGGTGATTAAAAACAGTTTTCATTAAAAATAATGGATGGTGTGTGGAAGGACATTCTTTTAAGTTACTGTGTGAATTTAATGAGACGATCCCCGCCAGGAGCTGGGCGAAGCCACGCCGGGTCAGATAGATAGACAGACAGACAGATAGTCGGGAACGGGAGTTTATATGACTACGTATATGAATTAAATGAGATGTTCCCCACCAGGGACTGGGTGAAGCCGGGCCGGGTCAGAAAGACAGACAAACAAGCAGACAGACAGATAGTCGGGAACGGGAACTTATATGACTACTTATATGAATTAAATGAGATGCTCCCCACCAAGGACTGGGTGAAGCCGGGCCGGCTCAGACAGACAGACAGACAGACAGACAGACAGACAGACAGACAGACAGATAGTCGGGAACGGGAGCTTATATGACTACTTATATGAATTAAATGAGATGCTCCCCACCAGAGACTGGGTGAAGCCGGGCCGGCTCAGACAGACAGACAGACAGTCGGGAACGGGAGCTTATATGACTACTTATATGAATTAAATGAGATGCTCTCCACCAGAGACTGGGTGAAGCCGGGCCGGCTCAGACAGACAGACAGACAAACAAACAAGCAGACAGACAGATAGTCGGGAACGGGAGCTTATATGACTACTTATATGAATTAAATGAGATGCTCCCCACCAGGGACTGGGTGAAGCCGGGCCGGCTCAGACAGACAGAGAGACAGACAGACAGACAGACAGACAGATAGTCGGGAACGGGAGCTTATATGACTACTTATATGAATTAAATGAGATGCTCCCCACCAGGGACTGGGTGAAGCCGGGCCGGGTCAGACAGACAGACAGATAGACAGACAGACAGACAGATAGTCGGGAACGGGAGCTTATATGACTACTTATATGAATTAAATGAGATGCTCCCCACCAGGGACTGGGTGAAGCCGGGCCGGGTCAGCCAGACAGACAGACAGACAAACAAGCAGACAGACAGACTGATAGATAGGTCCCCTCCAGGGCATGGGCGAAGCCGGGCCGATTCAGCTAGTATGTTTATAGAAAGAAAGTGTATATATGTTTATAGAAAGAAAGTGCATATATGTTTTAGAAAGAAAGTGTATACATGTTCATAGAAAGTGCGTGTCTGTATGTTTGTAGAAAGAAAGTGTCCATATGTTTACAGAAAGAAAGTTTATGTATGTTAATAGAAAGCACGAGTATATACGTTTATAGAAAGCAAGTGTTTATATGTTTATAGAAAGAAGGTGTATATAAGTTTATAGAGAGAAAGTGAAAATATGTTTATAGAATGAAGGTGTATATATGTTTATAGTAAGAAAGTGTGATATATGTTTATAGAAAGAAAGTGTGATATATGTTTATAGAAAGAAGTGTACATATGTTTATAGAAAGTGTATATATTTATAGAAAGAACATGTATATATATTTATAAGAAGAAAGCCTATATATGTTTACATAAAGAAAGTTATATATGTTTATAGAAAGAAAGTGTATATACGTTTATAGAAAGAAAATGTGTATAGGTTTATAGAAAGAGAGTGTATATAAGTTTATAGAAAGAAAGTGTATATATGTTTAAAGAAAGTTTTTATATGTTTATAGAAAGAAAGTATCTATATGTTTATAGAAAGAAAGTGTATACATATTTAGAGAAAGAAAGTGTATATATGTTTATAGGAAGAAAGCGTATATATGTTTATAGGAAGCAACGGTGATGTGTTTCCTGAGATGAATGTTGTGAATACATTGTACAGCCAGAGTAACAAACAATGATTGCATGGAAGAGACTAATGAAACTAGAACACTATATACAACTATACGAAAGAGACGAACTGCATTCTTTGGTCATGTGATGAGAATAAAGGCATTGGAAACAGTTGTTACAACAGGAAAAATCATTGGAAAAAGAAGCAGAAGCAAACGGAGAAAAATGATGTTAGATGGACTGAGACGGTGGCATGAGCAGAGTTGATCCAGAACACCAAAGATAGAGATCTGTGGAGACCCATAAATGCTTATGTCATCACTTGGCTAGACACTTAATGGTAGTGATGTGTGTGTGTGTGTGTGTGTATATATGTGTGTGTGTGTGTGGGGGGGGGGGGTGTCTGTGTGTGTGCGTGCGCGCGCGCGTGTGTGTGTGGAAAAAAAGACATTGATACATGCATATGTTCTTTACTGCAGAGATCTACGTTTGATTAATTTTTGTGTTTTTATTTTTTGTTGTGCGTATCCCTGGGGAGGATTAATTAATTTTTCCTGAAATGTATGTATTACTATGTGTTCCTGTAGTGCAGGTGTGCCTACAGCATAAATTTCATTACAGTATATGTGTGCATACAGTGCAGGTGTGCCTCAGTACAGGTTTGACTACAGTACAGGTGTGCCTACATTACAGATGAGCCTACAGTAAATATGAGCCTACAGTAAATATGAGCTTACAGTACAGTTGTGCCTACAGCACAGATATATCAACAGCACAGATATGCCCACAGTACAAGTGTGATTGAAGTATAGGTTTATCTACATTATATGTGTGACTATAGCACAGGTGTGCCTACAGTACAGGTGTGCCTACAGTATAGGTGTGCCTACAGTACAGGTGTGCCTATAGTACAGATGTGCCTACAGTACAGGTGTGCCTACAGTACAGGTGTGCCTACAGTACAGGTGTGCCTACATTACATAAGTGCCTACAGTACAGATGTGCCTACATTACAGATGTCCCTACAATACATACATGCCTACAGTACATACATGCCTACAGTACATATGTGCCTACAGTACAGATGTGCCTACATTACAGATGTGCCTACAGTATACATGTACCTACATTACAGATGTGTCTACTGTACAGATGTGCCTACAGTACAGATGTGCCTACAGTACATACGTGCCTATAGTACAGATTTGCCTACATTACACATGTGCTTACAGTACAGATGTGCCTACATTACAGATGTGCCTCCAGTACATACGTGCCTACAGTACAGATGTGCCTACAGTACAGATGTGCCTACAGTACAGATGTGCCTACATTACAGATGTGCCTACATTACAGATGTGCCTCCAGTACATACGTGCCTACAGTACAGATGTGCCTACAGTACAGATGTGCCTACATTACAGATGTGCCTACATTACAGATGTGCCTACATTACAGATGTGCCTCCAGTACATACGTGCCTACAGTACAGATGTGCCTACAGTACAGATGTGCCTACATTACAGATGTGCCTACATTACAGATGTGCCTACATTACAGATGTGCCTACAGTACAGTAGTACCTGCATTACAGATGTACCTACATTACAGATGTGCCTACATTACAGATGTGCTTACAGTATAGGTGTGCCTACAGTACAGATGCTCCCATAGTACAGATGTGCCTACATTGCAGATGTGCCTACAGTACACGTGTGCCTACAGTACTTATGTGCCCACAGTACAGATGTGGCTACAGCATAGTTTACTTACAATGCCGGAGTACTGACCTGATATAACTCCGCAGAAATAAACAATAACCATCCGCCAGGTGGAGAAGATCAACTCCAGTGGGAAGCCGAGTACTATCTGTATGATGACGTTTAAGATCAGATCCACGTATCTGGGGGAAATATGTCACAATGTAGGTCAGTAAATTATGACTGCTTTAAAAAAATTACTCAAACATCTATCTGGACAGTTGCAGTGATGTTCTCAAACATCAATCATTAGCACAAACATCCTTGATCCATAATATTCTAAGAATTTATGTGTGGTATTTTAGTTAAAGTATTCCAGTTTACTTGTGCTGCGATTGCGAAATGGTGTGTGACTTCCATGCCTTTGGTGTACCAGGAAAGATGCATGGCTTAAATAATGTTACTTTAATGTGTTTCTTGGAGCCAGTCCATAACAGCAAGCATGTATACAGATGTGACAATACATAACAGCATGCATATGTACAGATGTGACAATATATAACAGCGTACATGTGTTGCAGCTTCTACAATATATAACAGCTTCGACAACATATGACAGCGTGCATCTGTGCTGCTTCAACAGCCTGTAACAGCTCATAGGTCACCAAACCAGTAGAGATGTGAGCAGTCAGTAACAACATTCGGGCCGTGTTCTAGTTCAGTGCTATATTGCTTCACTAAAGCATTCAATGTTGTGCTATGAGCTCAGTGCTATAGCACCTTCGGTACTGCTATAAGTCCGGTGCTATACTGCTTCACTGAAGTCTTTTGAGTCCAAGAATCCAAATCAAGATTGGCGTAGAAGATTTTCTTTGGTATCCATTCATGTGGCATGCGCACAGCTTGGATATTACCATTAAGTGACAAGTGTTGAAGTGCTATTTCTACAAAAATATCAATTAGGGAAATCGTTGAGGCCACCAAGACAGCGCATAAATAAACACACATAGTATTGTTTGGTGCTCATATAGCGTATAAGAAAGAATCAGAGACAAGACGATGCACTAGGTAACATGAAAGTTTAAAGCTATAGTTACCAACCGGGATTCAAACCCGCCACCTCCAAATGACGACACCGTCTCGCTAGAGGAACAAGTGTACTTCGACGAGTGACCAGTATATGTGTTTATTTATGAGCTATATACAATATATACTGCTATATGCATGTAAAACATGGACACTAATCAGACAAGCTGAGAAACAAATAATAACAGTGGAAATATGGCTTCTGAGGAAATTGTAAATAATAACATAAACCGACAGAAAATCGAATGAGGAAATGCTACAAGAAACATATGACAACCATAAATTGATTACAGAAATTAGACGTGGACGTGTTTTGGGTACATTTGAGGAGACACAAACCAGAAAAATTTAGTGAAACTGGAAATTCATGGAAAATGAGGAAATGGAAGACAGAGAGACAAACAGCTGGGTGGCTTGGTCATAGGCCATAATCAGGACAAGAACACGGACCTGATTATAGCGCTATGGTGAGTGTTTAAGATGGCCAACCACGTCGCCCGTTCTTATCGGTGAGGATGATGATGATGATGATGATGATGATGATGATGATGATGATGATGATGATGATGATGATGATGATGATGATGATGATGAGTCCAGTAGTGAAAGTTGTTGAAATAGTTAAGTTAGCTGCATATTCTTTACAGGACATCGCAGTCAACACCAGCATTTCATGCTGTTATGATCTCTTGGCAAGTTTACGATCAGTAGTTTGCCATTGCTTTCTGAACGACCGGCAACCATACCATTTCCTAGAATAAACCAACGCAAGACGGTCTGCTGCCAAATCGCCCGCAGTTTTTTTTTTTTTTCGAACGCGGGTACGCGGGATTATGAACTGCGTCCTTAAAACCCTTCACCACGTAGCCGGCTTGTGACGTAGTACACAAACAAAATAAAAGTAACGCATGAATACTAACTAAATCTGTAAATTAATGAAGCAAAAGAAGTTAAGGCTACCAACCCCGGGTGCAGGAAGCAGTAAGTCACAAACCGCCATGCTTCATGTCGTCTGGTCGGGTGATACATGGCTTTGTTGCAGCCAAGAGCAGTGATCTGTGTCTTGTTGTCATAGATGTTATGCAGGGGGTATGAGGTCACACCTTCCTCTTGTGAGTTTATTATGAACACCACAATCTGCGTGGACGGATAAAAGATCTGTCAGTGTTCTTGGAGTCATTGACTGTTTGATAAGGGGTTATTTATGAGTGTGCACTGGTGTTGTGAGGAGCGGCTGGCCGAGTAGCTAGAATGCCGGATTCTCTTTCGGGAGACCCGGGTTCGAAACCTCGATAAGGTGTGGAGTTTTTTTTTTTCTGTCGGGGGCAGAAAGAAAACTCTAGCCTGCACAGTTCACGGCGACTGCACTAGCCAGGCGGCCTTAATTCCTCAAGCTCAAGACCCTTCTGCCATACACCGCAAGGTAATTTTTTTTTTCCTTTTTGCATATCCTTTATAGGACATCGCTGTCAACATCAGCATCTTTCAGCTGATTGTTGATTTCTTGGCAATATTACGCTCAGTAGTTTGCCATTGCTTTCTGAGCGACTGGCTTCATACTCTCATAAGTCACTGGCGCGACTCGAACCGCTTCCAATTCCCGTGCGCTCACGTCAACCACGAGAGTATTCGGGGTTACGGAGAAAGCTGCTAACACCTCGACCAGGGAGATCAGCGCCAGGTACTATATTGGCAGTAAATGACAGTTTTTTTTTTTTTTTTTTGATGTTGTTCAGTCAAAAACTGTTGAGTTAAATGGGTCATGTGGAAGACGCAACATGTGAGTCTAGTGGCGGGAGACAAGCAAAGTGTTGTCATACCCCGACCATTTAACAGATCCTGCGCCAAACAAACAGTAGGTTTGTACCAAGCGAAAATGAATGACGGAAAAAAGGAAGTGTCACTGGTACAATTTAAAAGTTATGCTAACCCACTCCGACTTCTGAGGTACTTGTAATTTACGTCCCCAAGTCAAGGACGAGAAGCCAACATTATACTCCAATTGACCAGTTAGGGGTTTAATCCGCTACCTCGGCATCAGTACACCGGAAGTTTAACAGCTTGCGCTCTTATCATTCGGCAGTGCTGACCGTACGCTTCTTTTCCTTGTAGACATGGCTTCTATCCCCCATAGATATCTGGCTTCTATCCCCCTACAGTTACCCGACTTATATCCTCCATAGATTTGTGGATTCTATCCCGTATAGTTACCTGACTTATATCCTCCATAGATATATGGCTTCTACCTTCCATAGTTACCTGACTTCTATTATCCATAGCTATATGGCTTCTATCCTCCATAGTTACCTTACGTCTACCCTCCATAGATATATGGCTTCTATCCCCTATAGTTACCTGACTTTTATCCTTCACAGATAAATGGCTTCTATCCTCTACAGTTATCTTTCTTATATCCTCCATAGATATATGGCTTGTTGCCTCTACAGTTATCTTTCTTATATCCTCCATAGATATATGGCTTCTTGCCTCTACAGTTATCTTTCTTATATTCTCCATAGATATATGGCTTCTTGCCTCTACAGTTATCTTTCTTATATCCTCCATAGATATATGGCTTCTATCCTCCATAGTTACCTTACGTCTACCCTCCATAGATATATGGCTTCTATCCTCCATAGTTACCTTACGTCTACCCTCCATAGATATATGGCTTCTATCCTCCATAGTTACCTTACGTCTACCCTCCATAGATATATGGCTTCTATCCTCTACAGTTATCTTTCTTATATCCTCCATAGATATATGGCTTCTATCCTCCATAGTTACCTTACGTCTACCCTCCATAGATATATGGCTTCTATCCCCTATAGTTACCTGACTTTTATCCTTCACAGATATATGGCTTCTATCCTCCATAGTTACCTTACGTCTACCCTCCATAGATATATGGCTTCTATCCTCCATAGTTACCTTACGTCTACCCTCCATAGATATATGGCTTCTATCCCCTATAGTTACCTGACTTTTATCCTTCACAGATATATGGCTTCTATCCTCCATAGTTACCTTACGTCTACCCTCCATAGATATATGGCTTCTATCCTCCATAGATATATGGCTTCTATCCTCTACAGTTATCTTTCTTATATCCTCCATAGATATATGGCTTCTATCCTCCATAGTTACCTTACGTCTACCCTCCATAGATATATGGCTTCTATCCTCCATAGTTACCTTACGTCTACCCTCCATAGATATCTGGCTTCTATCTCCCTACAGTTACCTGACTTTTATCCTTCATAGATATATGGCTTCTATCCTCTACAGTTATCTTTCTTATATCCTCCATAGATATATGGCTTCTATCCTCCATAGTTACCTTACATCTACCCTCCATAGATATATGGCTTCTATCTCCTATAGTTACCTGACTTTTATCCTTCATAGATATATGGCTTCTATCCTCTACAGTTATCTTTCTTATATCCTCCATAGATATATGGCTTCTATCCTCCATAGTTACCTTACATCTACCCTCCATAGATATATGGCTTCTATCCTCCATAGTTACCTTACGTCTACCCTCCATAGATATATGGCTTCTATCCCCTATAGTTACCTGACTTTTATCCTTCACAGATATATGGCTTCTATCCTCTACAGTTATCTTTCTTATATCCTCCATAGATATATGGCTTCTTGCCTCTACAGTTATCTTTCTTATATCCTCCATAGATATATGGCTTCTATCCTCTACAGTTATCTTTCTTATATCCTCCATAGATATATGGCTTCTATCCTCTACAGTTATCTTTCTTATATCCTCCATAGATATATGGCTTCTATCCTCTACATTTATCTTTCTTATATCCTCCATAGATATATGGCTTCTTGCCTCTACAGTTATCTTTCTTATATCCTCCATAGATATATGGCTTCTATCCTCTACAGTTATCTTTCTTATATCCTCCATAGATATATGGCTTCTATCCTCTACAGTTAGCTGACTTCTATCCTCTATAGATATCTGGCTTCTATCCCCCATAGTTTTCTGACTTCTTTCCTCCATAGATATATGGCTTTTATCCCTCTACAGATACCTGACTTCTATCCTCTACAGATATGTGGATTATATCCCCTACAGTTACTTACTTCTATCCTCCATAGATATGTGGATTATATCCCCTACTGTTATCTGGCTTCTATCCCATCTGGCTACTTTACCTTTAATTATCTTGCGTCTATCCCCATAAGCTACTAATGCATGGCTTCTGTTTTCTCCAAAATCTCTGGTTTCTATTCCCCTTCCCATTCTGGACTGTGGATCTGCCCGTGGATGTCTGGCTCTGAAGAGAGAAGGAAACCACCAAAGAAGTAAAGATTGTCAGTTCATGGATGAGACGTCCCCACTAACCTGAGCCACGGTAACAGCAATCATGAAGAATGGTGGAGGGATACACTTATACTTGGCCAGCCGGTCATCCACCATGACCTGATGTGTTGTGTTTCTGCAGGCCACGCTAAGGACACCCACTGCGCGACCCAGGTGGCTCTTGTCTCCACTCAAGCCAGTCTGTGAGCCAAAACTGCTGGAGTCATCTTGTTTACCAAGGACCTGAAAATATGGAAGTAGAATTAACTCATGGATGTGGTTCAGCCTGGTAACGGTTGGAGGAAGGCGCGAGCAGCTTCATGTGTCCCAGGGTTTTAAAGGGTTAAAGAAAGCCATGAAAATGGACTAGAGCAACAAGATAAAGATTGCAGACCAAGGAATGAGTGCCGGTCCTGGTTACTGTTTACAAGAGGCAACGGAAAAGATGGTAAATATAGAGATGAAATGCCTGTAAAGATTAATTGATGGGACAAGAGATCAGTCAGGAGGTCAGTCATCTAAACACCGAATTGTTGATGTTACCAGAGGACATATTGATGGTCAGTGATGTAAACACAGAATTGTTGATGTTACTAGAGACATATTGATGGACAGTGATGTAAACAGAATTGTTGATGTTACGAGAGACATATTGATGGCCAGTGATGTAAACACAGAATAGTTGATGTTACTAGAGGACATATTGATGGCCGAGTGATGTAAACACAAGAATAGTTGATGTGACCAAAGACATATTGATGGTCAGACATGTAAACACAGAATGGTTGATGTGATCAGAGACATATTGATGGTCAGACATGTAAACACTGAATGGTTGATGTTACGAGAGACAATTGATGGTCAAGTCATGTAAACACAGAATTGTTGATGTTACCAGAGACATATTGATGGTCAGACATGTAAACAACTGAATGGTTGATGTTACCAGAGACATATTGATGGTCAGGCATGTAAACACTGAATGGTTGATGTGATCAGAGACATATTGATGGTCAGACATGTAAAACACCTGAATGGTTGATGTGATCAGAGACATATTGATGGTCAGGACATGTAAACACTGAATGGTTGATGTGATCAGAGACATATTGATGGTCAGACATGTAAACACTGAATGGTTGATGTGATCAGAGACATATTGATGGTCTGTCATGTAAACACTGAATGGTTGATGTGATCAGAGACATATTGATGGTCAGACATGTAAACACTGAATGGTTGATGTTACCAGAGACATATTGATGGTCAGACATGTAAACACTGAATGGTTGATGTGACCAGAGACATATTGATGGTCAGTCATGTAAACACTGAATGGTTGATGTGATCAGAGACATATTGATGGTCAGTCATGTAAACACAGAATGGTTGATGTGATCAGAGACATATTGATGGTCAGTCATGTAAACACTGAATGGTTGATGTGACCAGAGACATATTGATGGTCAGACATGTAAACACTGAATGGTTGATGTGACCAGAGGACATATTGATGGTCCAGTCATGTAAACACTGAATGGTTGATGTGACCAGAGACATATTGATGGTCAGATCATGTAAACACAGAATTGTTGATGTTACCAGAGACATATTGATGGTCAGGACATGTAAACACTGAATGGTTGATGTGACCAGAGACATATTGATGGTCAGACATGTAAACACATGAATGGTTGATGTGATCAGAGACATATTGATGGTCAGGACATGTAAACACATGAATGGTTGATGTGATCCAGAGACATATTGATGGTCAGACATGTAAACACTGAATGGTTGATGTGATCAGAGACATATTGATGGTCAGTCATGTAACACTGAATGGTTGATGTGATCAGAGACATATTGATGGTCAGTCATGTAAACACATGAATGGTTGATTGATCAAGAGACATATTGATGGTCAGATCATGTAAACACAGAATGGTTGATGTGATCAGAGACATATTGATGGTCAGTCATGTAAACACTGAATGGTTGATGTGATCAGAGACATATTGATGGTCAGTCATGTAACACAGAATGGTTGATGTGATCAGAGACATATTGATGGTCAGACATGTAAACACTGAATGGTTGATGTGATCAGAGACATATTGATGGTCAGATCATGTAAACACATGAATGGTTGATGTGACAGAGACATATTGATGGTCAGTACATGTAAACACTGAATGGTTGATGTGATCAGAGACATATTGATGGTCAGACATGTAAACACAGAATGGTTGATGTGATCAGAGACATATTGATGGTCAGTCATGTAAACACATGAATGGTTGATGTGATCCAAGACATATTGATGGCCAGGACATGTAAACACAGAATGGTTGATGTGACCAGAGACATATTGATGGCCCATTGATGTAAACACAGAATGGTTGATGTGACCAGAGACATATTGATGGCCATTGATGTAAACACAGAATGGTTGATGTGACCAGAGACATATTGATGGCCAGACATGTAAACACCAGAATGGTTGATGTGAACCAGAGACATATTGATGGCGTCAGTGATGTAAACACAGAATGGTTGATGTGACCAGGAGACATATTGATGGCCAGTGATGTAACACAGAATGGTTGATGTGACCAGAGACATATTGATGGTCAGACATGTAAAAACAGAATGGTTGATGTGACCAGAGACATATTGATGGTCAGACAGTAAACACAGGATGGTTGATGTGACCAGAGACATATTGATGGTCAGACATGTAAACACAGAATGGTTTGATGTGACCAGAGACATATTTGATGGTCAGGACATGTAAACACAGAATTGTTGATGTTACCAGAGACATATTGATGGTCAGACATGTAAACACTGAATGGTTGATGTGATCAGAGACATATTGATGGTCAGTCATGTAAACACAGAATTGTTGATGTGATCAGAGACATATTGATGGTCAGTCATGTAAACACTGAATGGTTGATGTGATCAGAGACATATTGATGGTCAGTCATGTAAACACTGAATGGTTGATGTGATCAGAGACATATTGATGGTCAGACATGTAAACACTGAATGGTTGATGTGATCAGAGACATATTGATGGTCAGACATGTAAACACTGAATGGTTGATGTTACCAGAGACATATTGATGGTCAGACATGTAAACACTGAATGGTTGATGTGATCAGAGACATATTGATGGTCAGTCATGTAAACACTGAATGGTTGATGTTACGAGAGACAAATTGATGGTCAGTCATGTAAACACAGAATTGTTGATGTTACCAGAGACATATTGATGGTCAGACATGTAAACACTGAATGGTTGATGTTACCAGAGACATATTGATGGTCAGACATGTAAACACTGAATGGTTGATGTGATCAGAGACATATTGATGGTCAGACATGTAAACACTGAATGGTTGATGTGATCAGAGACATATTGATGGTCAGACATGTAAACACTGAATGGTTGATGTGATCAGAGACATATTGATGGTCAGACATGTAAACACTGAATGGTTGATGTGATCAGAGACATATTGATGGTCAGACATGTAAACACTGAATGGTTGATGGGATCAGAGACATATTGATGGTCAGTCGTGTAAACACAGAATTGTTGATGTTACCAGAGACATATTGATGGTCAGTCATGTAAACACTGAATGGTTGATGGGATCAGAGACAAATTGATGGTCAGTTGCGTAAACACAGAATTGTTGATGTTACCAGAGACATATTGATGTTCAGTCATGTAAACAATGAATGATTGATGTGATCAGAGACATATTGATGGTCAGACATGGAAACACAGAATTGTTGATGTGACCAGAAACATGTATGTAAAAAACAGAATGGTTGATATGACCAAGGACAAGACAGGTGTCTAGTCATGTAATCGCACAATGGTTGATGTGACCAGAGACAAGACAGATGGTTGGTCATGTAATCATAGAATATTTGATGTGACCAGAGACAAGACAGATGGTTGGTCACGTAATCACAGAATATTTGATGTGACCAGAGACAAGACAGATAGTTGGTCATGTAATCACAGAATATTTGATGTGACCAGAGACAAGACAGATGGTTGGTCATGTAATTACAGAATATTTGATTTGACCAGAGACAAGACAGATGGTTGGTCATGTAATCACAGAATATTTGATGTGATCAGAGACAAGACATATGGTTGGTCACGTAATCACAGAATGGTTGATGTTACCAGAGACAAGACATATGGTTGGTCACGTAATCACAGAATATTTGATGTGATCAGAGACAAGACATATGGTTGGTCACGTAATCACAGAATGGTTGATATGACCAGAGACAACTCAAAAATTATGATGCAGGAAGCAAGTGCATACAATGCCAGAGATTAAATGACTCTAAATAATAGTTGATATTTGATCATGAGCTTAATTAGATGAATAAACAAATAGTTTATGTTTCATTTCAAAAACACATCATCATCATCTAGTGCCATGTTTGCAATGAAGGTTATTGAGAAGAATACTTGATTATGTGGAAATTGAGTAAAGCTCATGGGATAATTCGCCACGGAGACTCTCATGGGATGCTAAAAATAGTTTGTTTCATTTCAAAAACACATCATCATCATCATCATCATCATCATCATCATCATCATCATCATCTTCATCATAACTACTATTCATTTTACATTTCGGCCATTTTACTGAAAAAGGATCATAAATCAGTGTGCAAACGGCTTCGGGTGGAGGAGCGCAATTGGGAGGGTACAAATCTTATCCCTGGTGCGAGGAAATGCACCCTAAAGACATGTCATGGCAGGGCAGGTCAGCCCTAAGATTTGGTCTGAAACTGGTCTAGGATTCAAGCTCCGAGAGGCCTGTTAGAGCATTGCTTTGCAGATCCAGCAGCTTCTGCAGATGGTCTTTTTCCAAACGTATTGGATTACCCTTTTTCTGGAGTACACTAGGCATGGGCAACAAATGATCTCCACAATTCAGCACAGGCTTTGTGCTATGGATAAACATAATGCCTTTTTTGAAGCACAATGTAACAAACTGCCGGTCTCCCTGGTCGAGGAGTTAGCAGTTTTCTCCGTAACTCCGAATACTCTCGTGGTTGACGTGAGCGCACAAGAGTTGGAAGCGGCGGTTCGAGTCGCGCCAGTGACTTATGAGAGTATGGAGCCGGTCGCTCAGAAAGTCGTGGCGTGCTGATGAGCGTAATCTAGCCTAGGAATCAACATACAGCTGAAATATGCTGGTGTTGACCGCAATATCATGAAACAGGATGGAAACGCGGGGGGGGGGATGTAACAAACTATCGTCTTTAAGGCGGCAAGGGGCTAATCATAAGTCAGTCAGCAAATAACTTACAATTCTCACAAACTCCTCGTAACTGACCGCTCGGCCCATGTTGAAATCGGTCAAGTCTGCCAGCTCATGGACCTTGTCCGGTGGAAGGCGGCTTTTGTACTGGGGGTCACGCAGAATGCGTCTGAGGTCATGGCAGGCAATCTTCTCTCCTCCGTACACAAACTGAAAGAATTTGAACAACGGCATTGAGTAATATATACATTAAACACAAATAGATAATTCAAGACAAGGTATCGAGTTTTCGACTTTTGAACTGAAGCGTAGTTCACATACACTACTTTTAGTAGTGCTTGGTTGAATTTTGCGTGTGGATTAGCTTTACCTGTGAACAGTGTCCCTCGCCATAAGGCGAACCCACTCCGACTTCAGCGGTACTTGTAATTAACGTCCCCAGGTCAAGGACGATAGATCAACATTTTAGTCCAACTGTCCGGTGTAGGGATTGATCCCCTAACCTCGGCATCAGCACACCGGATGTTTAAGAACACGCGTTCTTATCCATTCGGTCATGCTGACCTACTATGTAACGTATTATAAAAGTAAGATAAGGTTGACGACCCTAAAATTCATTGAATATATGATGATTGTATAGGGTGTATTTTTAATGGCTGTGCAATTTGTTTGAAAATATTGCCATTCCAAGTTTTGTATTTACCTACTGTGGAGTTCATGCAACACAATGCAACATAATAGATAAATAAAAAACTTGCAACCGCAATATTTTCAAGACCTGCAGTCATTAAAAATACACCCTGTATCATATTGTTAGAATAATTCCCTGTTCATGGGTAGTGAGGTTAATATCACATAGACCGCCTCTACTTCCCATTTAATTTCCTGGTCGCCTGTGTGTAGCCGGCACCAAAACAAGAGACACATTGTCAGAACGAGGAGCCTCGTCAACCAACACAGAACTGCCATTTTTAGCCACCGGACGCTGATGCATTTGTTGGTGGAGGATCTGAGCACATATGAACTTGTCCGGAATGCAAGGATGATATTCCAACAGAAAACAGATAACTGGGGTCAATAAGGTTAAAACAGATAACTGGAACAAATAAGGTTAAAACAGATAACAGGGGTCAATAGTTGTAGGTTCATGTGTGATAGACTTGACTAATGAAGACACATTTTTGGAGTGTCTAATTGGTCGTGCGTTGAAGTATACTTGTTCCTGCAGCGAGGCGCTGTTGCCATTTGGAGGTGATAGGCTCGGAGGCGCTGTCGCCATTTGGAGGTGACAGGTTCGAATCCCGATCGCTAACTATAGCTTTCAACTTTTATGTTGTCTAGTGCGTCCTCTAATCTCTACTTCCTTCTTCTCCTTCTATGAGCGCTAAACAATACTGTGTGTGATTGTTTGTGAACTATAGAACGCACAGAAATTTGTTATTATTACTTTCAGTGTGAGCAGATCCTCCTAGGGTGGGTCCTCTTAGAGTTGGTCCTCATAGGGTGGGTCCTCTAGGGTGGGTCCTTCTACGGTGGGTCCTCTTAGGGTGGGTCCTCCTAGGGTGGATCCTATTAGGGTGAGTCCTTCTAGGGTGGATTCCCCCTAGGGTGGGTCCTCATAGTCTCTGTGGCGAAGTGGTTACACGGCCTGCCTCGCGCTCCGAAGGTTGTTGGTGCAATTTCACTGAAGCCTTCAATGTTGCTATGAGTTCAGTGCTATAGTGCTCCCACTGAAGCCTTCAATGTTGTGCTATGAGTTCAGTGCTATAGTGCTTCACTGAAGCCTTCAATGTTGTGCTATGAGTTCAGTGCTATAGTGCTCCCACTGAAGCCTTCAATGTTGTGCTATGAGTTCAGTGCTATAGTGCTCCCACTGAAGCCTTCAATGTTGTGCTATGAGTTCAGTGCTATAGTGTTTCACTGAAGCCTTCAATGTTGTGCTATGAGTTGAGTGCTATAGTGCTTCACTGAAGCCTTCAGTGTTGCTATGAGTTCAGTGCTATAGTGCTTCACTGAAGCCTTCAGTGTTGTTATGAGTTGAGTGCTATAGTGCTTCACTGAAGCCTTCAGTGTTGCTATGAGTTGAGTGCTATAGTGCTTCACTGAAGCCTTCAGTGTTGCTATGAGTTGAGTGCTATAGTGCTTCACTGAAGCCTTCAGTGTTGCTATGAGTTCAGTGCTATAGTGCTTCACTGAAGCCTTCAGTGTTGCTATGAGTTGAGTGCTATAGTGCTTCACTGAAGCCTTCAGTGTTGCTATGAGTTGAGTGCTATAGTGGCTTCACTGAAGCCTTCAGTGTTGCTATGAGTTGAGTGCTATAGTGCTTTCACTGAAGCATTAGTGTTGCTATGAGTTGAGTGCTATAGTGCTTCACTGAAGCCTTCAGTGTTGCTATGAGTTGAGTGCTATAGTGCTTCACTGAAGCCTTCAGTGTTGCTATGAGTTGAGTGCTATAGTGCTTCACTGAAGCCTTCAGTGTTGCTATGAGTTGAGTGCTATAGTGCTTCACTGAAGCCTTCAGTGTTGCTATGAGTTCAGTGTTATAGGCTTCACTGAAGCCTTCGGTGCTGTTATGAGTTCAGTGCTATAGTGCTTGGCTTCATTGTTGTGCTATGATTTCAGTGCTATAGTGCTTCACTAAAGCCTTCAATGTTGTGCTATGAGTTATGTGCTATAGTGCTTCACTGAAGCCTTCAATGTTGTGCTATGAGTTCAGTGCTATAGTGCTTCACTAAAGCCTTCGGTGCTGTTATGAGTTCAGTGTTATAGTGCTTGGCTTAGGCCTTCATTGTTGTGCTATGATTTCAGTGCTATAGTGTTTCACTAAAGCCTTCATTGTTGTGCTATGAGTTCAGTGTTATAGTGCTTCACTTAAACCCTTGGTGTTGCTATGAGTTGAGTGCTATTAGCTTCACTAAAGCCTTCGGTGTTTCTATGAGTTCAGCGCTATAGTGCTCCCACTTAAGCCTTCGGTGCTGCTAAAAGTTCAGTGCTACAATGCTTCACTAAAGTCTTCACCATCCTAGGGTGGATCCTATTAGGGTGAGTCCTTCTAGGGTGGATTCCCCCTAGGGTGGGTCCTCATAGTCTCTGCGAAGTGGTTACACGGCCTGCCTCGCGCTCCGAAGGTTGTTAGTGCAATTTCGGGCCACGTCGTTCTGTTCACAGGTGCAATTTTCTCGGGGATTCCTGGGGGTCGTCACGTTCGCGAATTTTGTGACGTTTTCGACAGGACGTCCGGTGTAGAGGGACCGAGTCATATGGGTTAACAATCCGGTGCCATGAAGTCGATCCCCACGCCTTTTAACCCGGTTCCTAGGCTGTGTGTCACTTCATTGACAGCATCTGCCAAGCACAGTGAACGAAATGTTCCGACTACTCGCCACTTTAATCGTATTCTGTTATGTATTTTCTTCTACTTCTGCGTTCATCCGAAATGTTGTTTTGGACTTAATTTGGTTGTGCCTGTTTACAGCAGAACTGCGATATTCGAACCTTTCGGTCGACACATCCGACTTCTTCAGACATTTTTTAACCAGATTAGCCTTCCCGGGTATTTCGTAGGACGTTCGACTCTCACTGTTGCGGTATTATCTCCATCCCAGCTGGCCCATTTATGATTTATGACAGATGAAGACGTCACCCCCTCAAGGAAAGGCAGGGGCAGACCATGGGCATTCTCCGCCATCAAAGGAGGCTTCCATAATTGCAGAGCCGACACATAGCTCTCTGGTTCTGGGCTCACCCAAAGAATCGTCACGTCCTGCACATGGCTGATTAGTCTCATTTCCGTATATTGGGCATTCCATTCACCACAGGCTGTTCCACCGGAAACAAGAGGGATGTAATCCACATATTGAGCTTTCGATTCGGACTTCAACGTAATGGATTTGCTAGCCAAGCAATATTCCATTTCGTGTTGTGTATTTTAAACAATTCTTAGGTCTTGGTCAGATATGACTGAGCTACCTTATCACAGTAGAAGGTACTATCTGCTTTCTGTTAGCTCCGACTGTTGGGCGGGCTCACCAAATCCGACACCCCACATTATACTAGCAGAGGACGGGCGAAGGAGTACAAATCGGAGGGTACAAGCACTATCCTTGTGCCAAGAAATACTACACTAAATGTTCTGACTGGGCAGACCAGGCCCTGAGCCATGGTGGACAACTGATATACGATCAAAGCTGTGACTGGCGTATATTTAGAGCATTGCTTTGCTCATCCGACAGCTTGTCTTTATTTTCCAGATGTATTGGTGTTGCCATTCGTCTGGAGTAAACTATGCAGACCGGGAGAGGAATCATGCTGCAAGGACAACACATGGTCTCTAACTTCAGCCTAGGCTTTATGCTATGGAGAGGTACAACTCCATCTCTGGTCTATGCCATGGGTTGTAGTTATTATGCCTTTTTAGGCACAGCTATCGCCTGTCAAGACGGCAAGGTGCCAGTAACAATAATTTTAGTAATTACTTATAAAAACTGCCGGCTCCGTGGCCAAGGAGTTACGGACGCAGTTCGTAATCCTGCATACCCGCGTTTGCAACACAGCTGCGGGCGATTTGGCAGCAGACCGCCTTGTTTTGGTTTTTTAATGTTTTGGGTGCCGGTCGTTCAGAAAGTAATGGAAAACTCCTGAACGTAAACTTGCCAAAGGGTCACAACAGCAAACAATGTTGGTGTTGACTGTAACGTCCTGTAAAGGATATGCAAACAACTAACTTATAAAACTAATTATTGTGAAACCGCAGTACTCACCCGCTGGAACAACGGCCGGAAGTGCTGATAGGAAAAATAGGGAGAGAGAAAAACAAACGGATAATTAGCTTTACAAAAACAACATGGCTGTTGTACAACTTTGTACACTGTCATTGTACTGTCATTGTCAAACACGATGAGTTTCTAGATTTTTTCGTGTTATCTAATTCATTGTGTGACTCAACAGTTTACAGTAATAATAATATCTCGACAGTAATTATAATATAGCAATACCAAAAATAAATATAGAAATAGCAAAAATAAATTCACTAATATTTTTTCGGAACTCATTGTTTGAAAGGAAAGGAGTATATGAGTCAGTGACTACTTGTACATTTATTATAACTATGGTATCTTGAGGGAAACTAAGTGGGCTAAGCAATGGGTGATATATATATATATATATATATATATATATATATATATATATATATATATATATATATATATATATATATATATATATATATATATATATATATATAAAGTATTGATAAATAATTATAAACTTGAACAACAGAGATAGCAATGGAATGAGAATAGCAGAGGAATTAGACATCATTCACAGTGCATCGAACTCACCAAGAGACAGCAAATAAAGTCATCTGGACATATATAAACGATGGACAGAGGAATGAGACATCATTCACCGTGCCTCGAACTCATCAAGAGACAACAAATAAAGTGGTCTGGACATCCTTTGGGAATGAAACCCGATCTATCAATCAGAGCATACAACCAAAGAAGATATGGATATAGAAATGGAAGATAACCATGGAAAAAAAATGGATATGCGTATTTAAAAGGAATCTAAGTAAATATGGATATAGAGATGGAAGAAAACCATTAAAATAATGGGCATGCGTATTCAAAAGGACTCTAAATGGATATGGGTATGTCACAACCCAGGTGGTACATCTGGCCCGGCGATGAATGCTTAAGCTACTCCCCCCCCCCCTTCCACCGGGGGGCCACGTACCGACTGGTCTATAAAAATTTGGTCTAGCACCATATAAGGAATGTAAAAGAGACCTGAGCTTACTTAAAACGAAGTGACCTTTGACCTACTCAATCCTGCAGCATACAACATGTTTTGTTATCTGGTTATATGCTAGACTGCAGTTCTAATGTTACATGTTTATATGCAACAGTTTTGCTTATCTGTCTGTCTTACCTGCTTGTTTAACCCTGGTTACAATTGAAGTAGGTTGGATTATTATAGCTCGATTATATATCATTTGGAAACACGCACGTTGACTCATGCATGTTTTCTCATTGACTCAAAAACTATACTAAGCAGGATCGAGAATGGCTGGGCCAGACGGCAATGGCTTGAAACTCTAAGGAAGTCTAGGCTGACTAATATCTTCTTCATTTTTGTGCAGGGACACGCGGGTGTGGGAGGAAATGAGCAAGTAGATAGGCTTGCGGGCTCAGCTGCTGTATGGAGTGGGCGAGCAATGGACTAGGCTGATATCCTGAACATCCTCAGGGAGGAAGGGCGAGTAAATTACTCCAGGGATGGATGTGGTTCTGCAACTTTGACCAAAAAGCAAGAACATAAAATCAAACGGAAAAAAGCAAGACTAGAGCGCCTTGTGCGACGCCAAAGTAGAAAAGTCTACCAACACAGAACCAGTGTCGTCAGTGGTTACACACTTAGGGAGACACTGAGGAGGGAATCTGAGCACTTATGAACTAATAATAATTCGAAGTCAATGAGAACGATCTGTTGACTATCTCAAATAAACTAATAATAATTCGATATTCAATGAGAACGAACTGTTGACTATCTCAAATAAACTAATAATAATTCGAAGTTCAATGAGAACGATCTGTTGACTATCTCAAATAAACTAATAATAATTCGATATTCAATGAGAACGAACTGTTGACTATCTCAAATAAACTAATAATAATTCGATGTTCAATGAGAACGAACTGTTGACTATCTCAAATAATCAAATATACATAAATTGTTCCGAAGAAGTTTCCTGCTAATGACCTGTGACGTCACAGTTTGTAAGCCGAGAGTCAGGAGGAAAGGGCGGCCAGTCTGTTCCTCATTTGGCCTCGAACCCGCCTCCACTTCCCACCCCACCCCCATTGTGCTCATTATTTTTTCTTGCGCTGGCTCGCTTTCAACTCAAGCGTAGTCCATACAAACAATGTCTAGTAGTACTGGACTGAATTTTGCGTGTGGATTAGCTTTTCCTATTAACAGTGTCCCTCGCCATCAGGCGAACCCACTCAGACTTCAGAGGTACTTGTAATTTACGTCCCCAAGTCAAGGACGAGAGGTCAACATTTTAATCTACCTATCCGGTGTAGAGGCTGAACCTCTAACCTCGACATCAGCACACCGGATGCTTAAGAATACGCGTTCTTATCCATTCGGCCATGCTGACCTACACTATGATCATGAAATTAAAACCGCAATCCCCTATGGACTTCGCCAGCGCGGCAGCCGTTGACTATCTAACTATGTATCATCATAACACATTATTCTATCACATTAAGTTTACAATGTTATATATCGGGGGATCGGCGGGGGTTCTGGACAAATCTCAACTCTGAGAGGGAAGACCAGGAGAATGTTCAAAAAGATGGCGGTGGAAACGATTAGTAGTGTAACTCTTCGCTGGCGGTTGAACAAGGGAACAGAGGGCGTACGGGAATGTCTTGAGTGCGGTGATGCCGTTTTATTTTTAGCTTAAATCAACTCAACATTAGTTTTACAAAATAATAAACAAGAGCTCTCCTGTTCATCTCTCTCTCTCTCCCTCTCTCTCTCTCTCTCTCTCTCTCTCTCTCTCTCTCTCTCTCTCTCTCTCTCTCTCTCTCTCTTACTGTCTCTCTCACACACACACACACACACACACGCACGCACGCACGCACACACCTTAACTAACTCTTTAATTGTGTTTATTTATGAGGGGACTTCAAATTAAAACCTTTGTGTGTGTGTGTGTGTGAATATATTCTGAAAAAGTAGGGAACAAATGTACCATGTTTCGATGTAGTCAGCACTGCGTTCAAAGCAAGTCCTCCAGCGCCGATAAAGTCCATGGATTCTGTAGAAAAATTACTCTCGGGTCATTACTCGGTGTGCCTGACCCCGGTTGTGAACAGTATGCCACAGAAGTCACGCTGTTTTGAAACGTCCTACTCCACTCATACACTTGCTGGACTGACAGGCATGCATCACCATACTGGACCTGCATTCGCCGATGAATTTCTACAGGTTTCACCCCTTCACTTATCAAAAACGAAATAATAGAACACTGCTCCTCTTTTGGTGCATGTAAAAAGTGGGGCAGTCATCGTTAAACTGTCCTTGTGACGTAACCTAGTTTATCTGCACTGTGGTGTCATGTGCTTAACCCGCTTGACATCCTTAACAACAATATTGACAGGTTACAAGACAATGGCATGGTTATTGTAATGTCTATCACACTTTTAAGGTTTTCGTTTGAAGCGGTCTCGCATTTTTGTTTTCGGTATCCTGTACAACTCTCCATGGTTATACTTGTGATATACATAAATGTGTTGATGTTTCCAGACAACAAAACAATAAAGACAAGAACTTTACCTAACATAAAAGAGAATGAAAATGTAGGAGACAAGATACAGAAAAGGAAGTACAGTTAACATTCGTGTCCAGACATATTTAACAATCGTGCCCAGACACAGTTAGCAATCGTACACAGACACAGTTAACAATCTTATACAGACACAGTTAACAATCTTATACAGGCAAAGCTAACAATCTCATACAGGCACAGTTAGCAATCTTATACAGGCAAATTTAACATTCGTGCACAGACACAGTTAACAAACGTATAAAGCTACATTTTACATTCGTGCACAGACACAGTTAACAATCTTATAAGGCAAAGTTAACATTCGTGAACAGACACAGTTAAAATCTTATGCAGGCACACTTAACATTCGTGCACAGGCACCGTTAACAATCTTATAAGGCACAGTTTACATTCGTGCACAGGCACAGTTAACAATCTTATACATGCATAGTTAACATTCGAGCACAGACACAGATAACAATCTTATGCATGCAAAGTTAACAATCTTATACATACACAGTTAACGATCTTATACAAGCAAAGTTAACAATCTTATACAGACATAGTTAACAATCGTATACATGCATAGTTAACAATCTTATGCAGGCAAAGCAAACATTCGTCCACAGACACATTGAACAATTTTATACAGGCACAGTTAACTATCTTATACATGCACAGTTAACTATCATATACAGGCACATATAACTATCTTATACAGGCACAGTTAACTATCTTATACAGGCACAGTTAACTATCTGATACAGGCACAGTTAACTATCTGATACAGGCACAGTTAACTATCTTATACAGGCACAGTTAACTATCTTATACAGGCACAGTTAACTATCTTATACAGGCACATATAACTATCTTATACAGGCACAGTTAACTATCTTATACAGGCACATTTAACTATCTTATACAGGTACAGTTAACTATCTTATACAGGCACAGTTAACTATCTTATACAGGCACAGTTAACTATCTTATACAGGCACAGTTAACTATCTTATACAGGCACAGTTAACTATCTTATACAGGCACAGTTAACTATCTTATACAGGCACATATAACTATCTTATACAGGCACAGTTAACTATCTTATACAGGCACATATAACTATCTTATACAGGCACATATAACTATCTTATACAGGCACAGTTAACTATCTTATACAGGCACAGTTAACTATCTTATACAGGCACATATAACTATCTTATACAGGCACAGTTAACTATCTTATACAGGCACATATAACTATCTTATACAGGCACAGTTAACTATCTTATACAGGCACAGTTAACTATCTTATACAGGCACATATAACTATCTTATACAGGCACATATAACTATCTTATACAGGCACAGTTAACTATCTTATACAGGCACAGTTACTATCTTATACAGGCACATATAACTATCTTATACAGAAACAGTTAACTATCTTATACAGGCACATATAACTATCTTATACAGTCACAGTTAACTATCTTATACAGGCACATATAACTATCTTATACAGGCACATATAACTATCTTATACAGGCACATATAACTATCTTATACAGGCACAGTTAACTATCTTATACAGGCACATATAACTATCTTATACAGGCACATATAACTATCTTATACAGGCACAGTTAACTATCTTATACAGGCACAGTTAACTATCTTATACAGGCACATATAACTATCTTATACAGGCACAGTTAACTATCTTATACAGGCACATATAACTATCTTATACAGGCACAGTTAACTATCTTATACAGGCACAGTTAACTATCTGATACAGTCACATATAACTATCTTATACAGGCACAGTTAACTATCTGATACAGGCACATATAACTATCTTATACAGGCACATATAACTATCTTATACAGGCACATATAACTATCTTATACAGTCACATATAACTATCTTATACAGGCACAGTTAACTATCATATACAGGCACAGTTAACTATCTGATACAGTCACATATAACTATCTTATACAGGCACAGTTAACTATCTTATACAGGCACATATAACTATCTTATACAGGCACATATAACTATCTTATACAGGCACAGTTAACTATCTTATACAGGCACATATAACTATCTTATACAGGCACATATAACTATCTTATACAGGCACAGTTAACTATCTTATACAGGCACAGTTAACTATCTTATACAGGCACATATAACTATCTTATACAGGCACATATAACTATCTTATACAGGCACATATAACTATCTTATACAGTCACAGTTAACTATCTTATACAGGCACAGATAACTATCTTATACAGGCACATATAACTATCTTATACAGGCACATATAACTATCTTATACAGGCACAGTTAACTATCTATACAGGCACAGTTAACTATCTTATACAGGCACATATAACTATCTTATACAGGGCACAGTTAACTATCTTATACAGGCACATATAACTATCTTATACAGTCACATATACTATCTTATACAGGCCACAGTTAACTATCTTATACAGGCACATATAACTATCTTATACAGGCACATATAACTATCTTATACAGGCACAGTTAACTATCTTATACAGGCACAGTTAACTATCTTATACAGGCACATAACTATCTTATACAGGCACATATAACTATCTTATACAGGCACATATAACTATCTTATACAGGCACATATAACTATCTTATACAGGCACAGTTAACTATCTTATACAGGCACAGTTAACTATCTTATACAGGCACATATAACTATCTTATACAGTCACAGTTAACTATCTTATACAGCACATATAACTATCTTATACAGGCACAGTTACTATCTTAATACAGGCACATATAACTATCTTATACAGGCACATATAACTATCTTATACAGGCACAGTTAACTATCTTATACAGGCACAGTTAACTATCTTATACAGGCACAGTTAACTATCTTATACAGGCACATATAACTATCTTATACAGTCCACATATAACTAGTCTTATACAGGCACATATAACTATCTTATACAGGCACATATAACTATCTTATCAGGCACATATAACTATCTTATACAGGCACAGTTAACTATCTTATACAGGCACAGTTAACTATCTTATACAGGCACAGTTAACTATCTTATACAGGCACAGTTTAACTATCTTATACAGGCACAGTTAACTATCTTATCCAGGCACAGTTAACTATCTTATAGCAGGCACAGTTTAACTATCTTATACAGGGCACAGTTAACTATCTTATACAGTACAGTTAACTATCTTATACAGGCACATATAACTATCTTATACAGGGCACTATAACATCTTATACAGGCACAGTTAACTATCTTATACAGGCAGCAGTTAACTATCTTATACAGGTACAGTTAACTATCTTATACAGGCACATATAACTATCTTATAGCAGGGCACTAACTATCTTATACAGGCACAGTTAACTATCTTATACAGGCACAAGTTAACTATCTTATACAGGCAAATATAACTATCTTATACAGGCACAGGTTAAACTATCTTATTCGAGGCACAGTTAACTATCTTATACAGGCACATATAACTATCTTATACAGGCCAAGTTAACTATCTTATACAGGTACAGTTAACTATCTTATACAGGCACATATAACTATCTTATACAGGCACAGTTAACTATCTTATACAGGCACAGTTAACTATCTTATACAGGCAAATATAACTATCTTATACAGGCACAGTTAACTATCTTATACAGGCACATATAACTATCTTATACAGGCACAGTTAACTATCTTATACAGGCACAGATAACTATCTTATAAAGGCACATATAACTATCTTATACAGGCACATATAACTATCTTATACAGGCACAGTTAACTATCTTATACAGGCACAGTTAACTATCTTATACAGGCACATATAACTATCTTATACAGGCACAGTTAACTATCTTATACAGGCACAGTTAACTATCTGATACAGTCACATATAACTATCTTATACAGGCACAGTTAACTATCTGATACAGGCACATATAACTATCTGATACAGGCACATATAACTATCTTATACAGGCACATATAACTATCTTATACAGGCACAGTTAACTATCTTATACAGGCACAGTTAACTATCTGATACAGGCACATATAACTATCTTATACAGGCACATATAACTATCTTATACAGGCACATATAACTATCTTATACAGGCACAGTTAACTATCTTATACAGGCACAAATAACTATCTTATACAGGCACATATAACTTTCTTATACAGGCACAGCTAACTATCTTATACAGGCACATATAACTATCTTATACAGGCACAGTTAACTATCTTATACAGGCACATATAACTATCTTATACAGGCACAGTTAACTATCTTATACAGGCACAGTTAACTATCTTATACAGGCACATATAACTATCTTATACAGGCACATATAACTATCTTATACAGGCACAGTTAACTATCTTATACAGGCACAGTTAACTATCTTATACAGGCACATATAACTATCTTATACAGGCACATATAACTATCTTATACAGGCACATATAACTATCTTATACAGGCACAGTTAACTATCTTATACAGTCTCATATAACTATCTTATACAGGCACATATAACTATCTTATACAGGCACATATAACTATCTTATACAGGCACAGTTAACTATCTTATACAGGCACAGTTAACTATCTTATACAGGCACAGTTAACTATCTTATACAGGCACAGTTAACTATCTTATACAGGCACATATAACTATCTTATACAGGCACAGTTAACTATCTGATACAGGCACAGATAACTATCTTATACAGGCACAGCTAACTATCTTATACAGGCACATATAACTATCTTATACAGGCACATATAACTATCTTATACAGCACATATACCAATCTTATACAGGCACAGTTAACTATCTTATACAGGCACAGTTAACTATCTTATACAGGCACAGTTAACTATCTTATACAGGCACAGTTAACTATCTTATACAGGCACAGTTAACTATCTTATACAGGCACAGTTAACTATCTTATACAGGCACAGTTAACTATCTTATACAGGCACAGTTAACTATCTTATACAGGCACAGTTAACTATCTTATACAGGCACAGTTAACTATCTTATACAGGCACAGTTAACTATCTTATACAGGCACAGTTAACAATCTTATACAGGCACAGTTAACTATCTTATACAGGCACAGTTAACTATCTTATACAGGCACAGTTAACTATCTTATACAGGCACAGTTAACTATCTTATACAGGCACAGTTAACTATCTTATACAGGCACAGTTAACTATTTTATACAGGCACAGTTAACAATCGTACACAGGCACAGTTAACAATCTTATACAGACACAGTTAACAATCTTACACAATTAACTATCTTGCACAGTTAACAACCTTACACAGTTAATTACCTTACACAGGCACATTTAGCAATCTTATACAGACACAATTAACAATCTTACACAGTCACAATATACAATCTTACACAGACACAATTGACAATCGTAGACAGTTAATCTTACAAATTTAACTATCTTGCACAGTTAACAACCTTACACAGTTAACAATTTTACACAGTTAATTACCTCACACGGGCACATTTAGCAATCTTATACAGGCACAATTAACAATCTTACACAGACAAAATTAACAATTTTACGCAGACACAATTAACAATCTAACACAGGTGTTGTTAATAAACCTACACATATATAGTTAACAATTTTACAAAAACACAGTTAACAATCTTACATAAACACGGTTAACAATCTTACACAATAAAAGTTAACAATCTTACATAGTTAACAATCTACATAGTTAACAATCTTACACAGTTAACAATCTTACACAGACACAATTAATAATCTTACACAATTAACAACCTTACACTGTTAACAACAGTACACAGTTATCAACCTTAAAAAGATACATTTAACAATCTTACACGGACACTTAAACTTACACAGGTAACAGCTTTACACAGATATAGTTAATCTTACACGGTTAACAAACGCACACAGTTAACAGTTAACAACATTATACAGTAAACAACCTTACACATTTAACAATCTTACACAGTTAACAAACTTACACAGTTAACAAGTTTACACAATTAACATTCTTACACAGTTAGCAATCTTACACAGTTAACATCCTTACACAGTTAACAATCTTACACAGTTAACAATCTTACACAGTAAACAATCTTATACAGTTAAACACCTTACACAGACACAATTAATAACCTTACACAATTAAAAACCTTACACAGTTGACAACATTACAAATTTAACTACACTACACAGTTAACAACCTTACGCAGTTAACCATCTTACACAGACACTTAAACTTACACAGTTAATAATCTTACACAGTTAACTATCGTACACAATTAGGACGGTGGCCATGGAAGTCGGAACCCGCTAAGGAGTGTGTAACAACTCACCAATCGAATTGACCAGCCCTGAAAATGGATGGCACTAGTGCGTAGGACCTAAACCCAGCCATGGGCAGCACGTGGCGATCCCTTGGGTGAGCCCTGTACCACAACGCTATGTGTCGTACCTGCAAATATTGAAGCCTCCTTGGATGGCGGTAATGCCCATGAACTGCCCCTGCCTTCCCTTGAGGGCTGACCGTGAAGTCTTCGACTGTTCTAACTTGACCAGCTGGGATGTGGATGGCACCACAAAAGTGAGAGTCCCCCAGGAATGCTAACCTGGTTTTTTTTTTTAAAACGCACGCAAAAGTCGGATGTGTTGGCCTAAGGGTGCCCAACAATGTCGGATGTGTATGCCCAAAGGTGCATAACAAGACACACCGGAATTACGCCTGAAAAAACACTCCTGATGAATGCAGAAAAAGAAGAAGTACACAGTTAACAGTTAACAACACTACACAGTTAACAACCTTACACAGTTAACAACATTACACACTTAACAACATTACACAGTTAACAACCTTACACATTTAACAATCTTACACAGATATAGTTAATCGTACACAGTTAACAACCTTACAAAGTTAACAACTTTACACAGTTAAAAACCTTACACAGTTAACGACCTTACACAGTTACCAACTTTACACAGTTAACCTTGCACAGTTAACAATCTTACACAGACACTTATACTTACACAGTTAACAATCTTAAACAGTAAAAAAAATCTTGGACAGTTAATCTTACATGGTTAACAACCTTACACAGTTAACAATCTTACACAGTTAACAGCCTTAAACAGTTAACAATCTTACACAGTTAACAATTGTATACGGTTAAAAACCTTACACAGACACAGTTAATAACCTTACACAGTTAACAACCTTACACATTTAACAACATTACATATTTAACAACATTACACTGTTAACAACTTTACGCAGTTAACAACCTTACGCAGTTAGCAATCTTACACAGACACTTAAACTTACACAGTTAACAACCTCACACTGATATAGTTAATCTTACACGGTTAACTATCCTACACAGTTAACAGCTAACAACATTACACAGTTACCAACTTTACACAGTTAACCGTACACAGACACAGTTAATATTACACAGTTAACATTCTTACGCCGTTAACATTCTTACATAGTTAACAACCTCACACCGTTAACCTCCTTACACCGTTAACATCCTTACACCATTAACATCCTTACACAGACACAGTTAATCTTACACAGTTAACAACCTTACACAGTTAATAACCTTAGATCGTTAACAACATTACACAGTTAATATCTTTACACAGACACAGTTAATCTTACACAGTTAACATTTTTACACAGATAAAAACCTTACACCGTTAACAACCTTACACAGATACAGTTAATCTTACAAATTTATCAACCTTACACAGTTAATAACTTTACACCGTTAACAACATTACACACTTAACAATCTTACACAGACACAGTTAACAACCTTACACAGTTAACAATTTTATAAAGACACAGTTAACAATCGTACATAGTTAATAATCTTACACAGTTAACAACCATACACAGTTAACAACCATACACACTTAACAACCTTACACAGACACAGTTAACAACCGTACACAATTAATAATCTTACACAGTTAACAACCATACACAGTTAACAACCTTACACAGTTAACAATCTTACACAGACACAGATAACAACCGTACACAATTAATAATCTTACACAGTTAACAACCATACACAGTTAACAACCTTACACAGTTAACAATCTTACACAGACACAGTTAACAGTCTCACAAAGTTAATAACCTTACACCGTTAACAACATTACACACTTAACAGCCTTTCACAGTTAATAACCTTACACACTTAACAACCTTTCACAGTTAATAACCTTACACAGTTAACAACATTACACACTTAACAACCTTTCACAGTTAATAACCTTACACCGTTAACAACATTACACCGTTAACAACATTACACAGTTAACCATTCACAGACACAGTTAATCTTACTCAGTTAACAATGTACACAGTTAATATCCTTACACATGTCTTCTTCTTCTTCTTCTTCTTCTTCTTCTTCTTCTTCTTCTTCTTCTTCTTCTTCTTCTTCTTCTTCTTCTTCTTCTTCTTCTTCTGCTGCGTTCTTCCGGGGATTTTTTTGTTTTGGACGTGATTGCGTTGTGCCTGTTTACAACAGGGCTGCGTTCTTGTGCCGTTAGGCCGACACATCCGACTTCCGCGGGCATTTGTTGACCGGGTTAACCTTCCCGGGGCTTACACATTTAATAACCTTACACAGACACAGTTAACAACCGTGCAGTCAACAGCCTTACAAAGACACACAAAACAAAGGCACACACTGTCAGACACATCCAGCCTGGAACTTACTATCTCCAGAACTCGCCTGAGCTGCAGTTCCTCGTTTCTCTTATCATCCAGATCCCCATCCACCGTGAAGAAAGCACTGTTGCTAGACCTACTGGACTTGTCTCCAAGGATCTGACCATAGTCCATCAACATCTCACGCCACCGGGACCCCATTGTTACCTTCAATGCAAGCAATGAAATGTCTATATTATTCATATATGATTTTGCTAGCTGTCAGAGTCCAATGTAGTGCCAGCAGAGATGCAGGGACATCGTTACGCCCGCCAGGCGAATAGTTCCTAGCAGGGATGCCGTAACATCGTTACACCCGCCAGGCGAGTATTAGTTACCTGCCTGCGAGGTTGCCGGCTGACAGACAGCCAGCGGTCAGGCAAGGACAAAGCAGGACGCACGCAGGCCTCGTGAAGCCACTTCAGGTGGGCAGGCGCGTTGTGGGAGATAGCCAGACAGCTCTGGGACGCGGACTCGACTGGACGTATGATGGGAGAAAGGCTTGTGTGTTTCTGTGGCCCGAAAGTCGAGCGCTTGTACATCTTGTGAGACTGATTGTAAGCTGTGGGTTGCTTGTAAGTGTATTGTGATAACTTATGTATTGTGATGATCATCTCTAGATCGTGATCTGTGAATAAATCCATCGAAACTTCGTGTCGTTGAGTCTCAAGTCAAATCACGTTGTATTTGTACTGTCTCACATGTGTTAGGTTAACGAGCCAGGTTTAAGACCCTGACACTAGCTAATTCTCAAACGTCATATGGTGCGTAGGTAAATTACTTTTATTTACCCAACCATCAACTTATCAACAAATTAACCACCCAGTCAATCAGCCAGACAACTAACCAATCATTCATCTAACCCCCTCTGACGTGTCTCCACTTTGTCGTGGTAGAGGGGTTTGCGTGTCCCAATGACCCCAAGAGCTTTGTCGACGGAAGCACAACCACATGTCCGACAGG
>JACEFZ010015814.1:62500-75000 GCA_014155875.1 Cepaea nemoralis
GGAGACTCCTTTCTACATGCTATCTGTGTTACGTCTTAACAGACCTAGTGCCACACAAAACGTAGGTTTGAACCAAACAAATATGGATGGTGGAAAATGGGAAGTAGGATTGTGTCACAGTTGTGACTTAAAAGTTGTGAATATGGTAGCAGACATGTTGTATTATATATCAAAGTTAAAAGATGTTGCTTAGGAAAAACTACCGTATTGAGATTTTATTTGAGATAAGATTTTGCAATGACATTTCGGAGATATATAAGTCCATGGCAGGTACATGAAGTCGCTTAAGACGATTAATCATCCCGTGACACGTTATCAGCTAATCTAACACTCTATAATAGCACGCTATAATAGCACACTAACAGTTACAGTTAGATCTATATTTCCACTAGATCTCCTTTGTCCCAGTTACACCTATCCTTCAACAGTTTCACAGTTAGATTTATCTTTCCACTAGATCTCCCTTGTCCCAATTACACCTATCCTTCAACAGTTTCACAGTTAGATTTATCTTTCCACTAGATCTCCCTTGTTCCAGTTACACCCATCAATCAACAGTTTCACAGTTAGCTCTATCTTTCCACAAGATCTCCCGTGTCCCAGGTATACCTATTATAAAACAGTTTCACAGTTAGATCTATCTTTCCACTACATCTCTCTTGTCCCATAGTTACACCTATCCTTCAAAGGTTTCATAGTTAGATCTATCTTTCCACTAGATCTCCCTTGTCCCAGTTACACCTATCCTTAAAAAGTTACACATTTATATCTATATTTCCACTATATCTCCCGTGTCCTAGTTACACCTATCCTTAAACAGTTACACAGTTATATCTATCTTTCCACTATATCTCCCTTATCCCAGTTACACCTATCCTTAAACAGTTAAACATTTAGAGCTGTCTTTCCACTAGATCTACCTTGTCCCAGTTACACCTATCCTTATCCTTATACAGTTACAGAAGGCTACAGAATCCAAACAACCTAGCTAGCACGCAACCATTTAATCAACTCGACAAAAGAACACCACAGAACGCAAGAGAACGAATTATGTGTACACCTATTTCACAAGACGTGACTGAGTTAGGCGTAGTCTTAATTCTATTACTGTAAATCTCTGTGAACTACAAAACAGAGGTGAACACATCAAGAATCGCTGCACGGGGCTGCACTGGGGATTACTAGATAACCTTTTGTTTACGTCAACAGTAATGTAAGGACCCCTTTTTTCGCACTATGAAGCTAAATGGCTGTGCTGTGCTAAGTCTCATATTTTAGACCGTTCGGCTCTTGATGGGTGATGTGGTAAATGTTTCTCGTGTAGCCTTTGCTTCTCATGCTTCCGGTTTAGGATGGATAGACTTGGGCGCTGAGGTCGTTGTGGGTTAGGGGTGGGGGAGAATCATGTTTAAATAGTACGAAACCTTAGACAATTGGTAGCTTCGTCTGCCTGTCTGTCCTACCGAGCGCCTGTCTGTCAGTCCGTCTTTCCGTATGTCTGTTCGTCCACCTGTCTACCTTACCATCTGTCTATTTACCGTCTGTCTGTCTGTTCTTCCAAGCGTCCGTATGTCTGTTCGTCCACCTCTCTACCTTACCATCTGTCTACCTTACCATCTGTCTATTTACCGTTTATCTGTCTGTTCTTCCAAGCGCCCGTATGTCTGTCAGTCCGTCTTTCCGTAGGTCTGTCCGGAGAAAACTGAAAAATTTAGTGACAACTGGCAAGATGGATGAGAATCGAGCAAAGGAAAGGCAAAGAGATACATATCTGGATGGCTTGGCCGCACGGCATAAACGAGATAAGAACACAGAGCTTATCCATGACTAGTGATTGTATTTTGTGCTGAACCATAACTGCACACTCTTATCGGCATGACACGTGATGATGATGATGATGATGATGATGACGATGACGATGATGATGATTTCCATCTTGCTAAAGGCTACCTTTGCTATAGTGGATGTTGTTATAATTTTTATAAAACACCTTCCATCAGATGTTTTGACAGGTTCGAGACACTTGCGTAAATAAACACACATAGTATTGTTTGGCGCTCACAGAAGGAGAAGAACGAACGAACGAACGAACGAACTTTATTTTAAAAGGGTAACAAATTAGGCACGCAGGCCCGTCTTACATTCGGCCCCTTCGATCACTCATCTTTCATTCATCAAATGTGCATGTTACATTTACATAGGAAAAAAAGACATTGTCAAATTGATTTTGTAAGCATAAACAATGCATATTACACATGTCTATGCAAGAAGGAAGTAGAAACTAGAGGACGCACCAGACAACATAAAATTTGAAAGCTATAGTTACTGACCGGCATTCGAACCTGTCACCTCCAAATGACGATAGCGCCTCGCTGCAGGAACAAGTGTACTTTGACGCATGACCAACTAGACACTCCAGAAAAGTGTTTTCATTAGTCATGTCTATCATAAACATGCACCAACAAGTATGGAATATGGACAGAATTCGTATCAAACCATTGAGATAGCACCATAGGTCTCATAATTTATATTAAACCAGCATAGGTCAACAGTTATTCACATGTTTAGGAATTTCCCCATTTACTTAGGTGTTACATCGTGGTTATTTCTTTCTCCTTGGAGACAATCATAATGTATGTTTTCTTACACTGTAATTCGTGGGACTTGCGAACAGATCACGCCACGAAATGTGATGACAATAACCAGAGATGGTTTGAGGGTAGACTGTATGTAGACTGGATGTAGAGTGGATATAGACTGGATGTAGACTAAGTGTAGAATGGATATAAACTTGGTGTAGACTGCATGTAGACTGGATATAGACTGGATGTAGAGTGGTTGTAGACTGGATATAGACTGGATGTAGAGTGGATATAGACTGGATGTAGACTAAGTGTAGAATGGATATAAACTTGGTGTAGACTGCATGTAGACTGGATATAGACTGGATGTAGAGTGGTTGTAGACTGGATATAGACTGGATGTAGACTGGTTGTAGACTGGATATAGACTGGGTGTAGACTGGATATAGACTGGATGTAACTGGCTGTAAATTGGATATAGACTGGGTGTAGACTGAATATAGACTGGATGTAGACTGGATATAGACTGGATATAGACTGGATGTAGACTGGATATAGACTGGATGTAGACTGGATGTAGACTGGATATAGACTGGGTGTAGACTGGTTGTAGACTGGATATAGACTGGATGTAGACTAGTTGTAGACTGGATATAGACTGGGTGTAGAGTGGATGTAGACTGGATATAGACTGGATGTAGACTGGATATAGACTGGATGTAGACTTGATGTAAACTGGGTGTATACTAGATATTGCCTGGACATAGACTGGATAAATACTGAATAAAGACTGGATGTAAATTGGATAAAGACTTGGTGTACTGGGTGTAGACTGGGCGTAGACTGGATGTAGATTGGATATATACTGGGTGTCGACTGTATGTAGACTGGATGTAAATTGGATATAGACTGGATTCAGACTGGGTATAGACTGGATATAGACTGGATGCAGACTGGGTGTAGACTGCATGAATGCACTGTGAGGACGCTGGTGATAAGAAAGCCTGGTCAAGCACGTCGATGCCGCCTTCGAGAGAAAGAGAGCAGATAGCATTGCCAAGCCCTTATGGGAACAGTGAACAGGGATACTTTGGGATGGTTGCTGCATCGAGGGACTGAGCAGGCATGGGAATGGCCAATGTGCAGTGACGTCATTCGACATCATCATCATTATCATCAAGTGCCCTGCCAGTTGGCGTAGTCGTTCATGACTCTCCACAGATCTCGATAATGCACAGTTAACTCAATAACATACAAATAAACACTCCCTCGCATACATTGTGCATGCCTGGGAGTGTCCATTTGTTTGTTATTGAGTGTGCATATCTGTGAGAGTTTGTGCAAATGATGTCAATATGTATGCAAGTGTGTGTGTGTGTGTGTGTGTGTGTGTGTGTGTGTGTGTGTGTGTGTGTGTGTGTGTGTGTGTGTGTGTGAATGTGCGTGTGTACGTGTGTCTGCCTGTCTCATAACATGGTAATATGCATTGTTTATGTTTTAAAAATCCATTTGACAATGTTTTTTTTTCCTATGTGAATGTAACATGCACAATTGATGAACGAAAGGTGAGTGATTGGAAGGGCCGAATTAAGACGGGCCTGCGTGCCCAATTTGTGACCCTTTGAAAATAAAGTTCGTTCGTTCGTTCGTTCGGTCTTTGGTGTTCTGGATCAACTCTGCTAATGATATTCCTCCATGCCACCGTCTCAATCCATCCAGCATTATTTCTCTTGGTCTGCCCCTGCCTCTCTTCCCCTTGATCTTTCCAGTTGTCACGATGTTCTCCAATGCCTCTCTTCTCATCACATGGCCAAAGAAAGCTGTTTGTCTCTTTCTTATTGTTGAATATACTGTTCTAGTTTCATTTGCCTTTTACAGGCAATCGTTGTTAGTTACTCTGGCAGTCCAAGGTAGTTGATATAATATAACATAAGATTGCAGCTCATATGAACAGCTTGCTTATTTTCACAGAGAGAGACAGAGAGACAGACAGACAGACAGACAGACAGACAGACAGACAGACAGACAGACAGACAGACAGACAGACAGACAGACAGACAGACAGACAGACAGACAGACAGACAGACAGACAGACAGACAGACAGACAGACAGACAGACAGACAGACAGACAGACAGACAGACAGACAGACAGACAGACAGACAGACAGACAGACAGACAGACAGACAGACAGACAGACAGACAGACAGACAGACAGACAGACAGACAGACAGACAGACAGACAGACAGACAGACAGACAGACAGACAGACAGACAGACAGACAGACAGACAGACAGACAGACAGACAGACAGACAGACAGACAGACAGACAGACAGACAGACAGACAGACAGACAGACAGACAGACAGACAGACAGACAGACAGACAGACAGACAGACAGACAGACAGACAGACAGACAGACAGACAGACAGACAGACAGACAGACAGACAGACAGACAGACAGACAGACAGACAGACAGACAGACAGACAGACAGACAGACAGACAGACAGACAGACAGACAGACAGACAGACAGACAGACAGACAGACAGACAGACAGACAGACAGACAGACAGACAGACAGACAGACAGACAGACAGACAGACAGACAGACAGACAGACAGACAGACAGACAGACAGACAGACAGACAGACAGACAGACAGACAGACAGACAGACAGACAGACAGACAGACAGACAGACAGACAGACAGACAGACAGACAGACAGACAGACAGACAGACAGACAGACAGACAGACAGACAGACAGACAGACAGACAGACAGACAGACAGACAGACAGACAGACAGACAGACAGACAGACAGACAGACAGACAGACAGACAGACAGACAGACAGACAGACAGACAGACAGACAGACAGACAGACAGACAGACAGACAGACAGACAGACAGACAGACAGACAGACAGACAGACAGACAGACAGACAGACAGACAGACAGACAGACAGACAGACAGACAGACAGACAGACAGACAGACAGACAGACAGACAGACAGACAGACAGACAGACAGACAGACAGACAGACAGACAGACAGACAGACAGACAGACAGACAGACAGACAGACAGACAGACAGACAGACAGACAGACAGACAGACAGACAGACAGACAGACAGACAGACAGACAGACAGACAGACAGACAGACAGACAGACAGACAGACAGACAGACAGACAGACAGACAGACAGACAGACAGACAGACAGACAGACAGACAGACAGACAGACAGACAGACAGACAGACAGACAGACAGACAGACAGACAGACAGACAGACAGACAGACAGACAGACAGACAGACAGACAGACAGACAGACAGACAGACAGACAGACAGACAGACAGACAGACAGACAGACAGACAGACAGACAGACAGACAGACAGACAGACAGACAGACAGACAGACAGACAGACAGACAGACAGACAGACAGACAGACAGACAGACAGACAGACAGACAGACAGACAGACAGACAGACAGACAGACAGACAGACAGACAGACAGACAGACAGACAGACAGACAGACAGACAGACAGACAGACAGACAGACAGACAGACAGACAAATTTAAACCTTGTTCAACCTACTTTCGTAGCACACTAGCTATATTAAGATCTTCGTGCTGCGAGTTTCTTTCTTAATTTTTTCACCCTTTGTGATTGACAATTTTCACCCTGTTCCTGCAGAATGTGGCCAGGATTACATTTCAATGCCTCAGTCAAACAGAACGGCTGCGGTTGCCTGGTCTGTGCTGAACTCGAAGTCAGCGAACCACGACTGGATCTGAAAGAGATGACGTAAATACCTGACAGGTAAAATACATTCTGGGGTTTGGTACGTTTTCTTTGTCACAGATACTTGACGGCTGCATGTGGTCTCTCGCCGCGTTAAGTTCTATACAGAGATTTGAGATGTCACACCCAAACACACCCTGCTTGGGCAACAAAGGGGTAAGCCTCTGCCACTTCATTGACTCGAGGGGTATGTGTGTATGTGAAGGGGTCTGTCTAGTGTTGTGAAAGTTTAACATTTGTGAGTATGTTAAGGGGCCTGTCTAGGTGTGTGAAAGTTTATTGTATGTGAGTATGTGAAGGGGTCTGTCTAGGTGTGTGAAAGTTTATTGTATGTGAGTATGTGAAGGAGTCTGTCTAGGTGTGTGAAAGTTTATTGTATGTGAAGGGGTACTGTCTAGGTGTGTGAAAGTTTATTGTATGTGAGTATGTGAAGGGGTCTGTCTAGGTGTGTGAAAGTTTATTGTATGTGAGTATGTGAAGGAGTCTGTCTAGGTGTGTGAAAGTTTATTGTATGTGAGTATGTGAAGGGGGTCTGTCTAGGTGTGTGAAAGTTTATTGTATGTGAGTATGTGAAGGGGTCTGTCTAGGTGTGTGAAAGTTTATTGTATGTGAGTATGTGAAGGGGACTGTCTAGGTGTGTGAAAGTTTATTGTATGTGAGTATGTGAAGGGGACTGTCTAGTTGTGTGAAAGTTTTATTGTATGTGAGTAGGGAAGGGGTCTGTCTAGTTGTGTGAAAGTTTATTGTATGTGAGTATGTGAAGGGGTCTGTCTAGTTGTGTGAAAGTTTATTGTATCTGAATATGTGAAGGGGTCTGTCTAGTTGTGTGAAAGTTTATTGTATGTGAATATGTGAAGGGGTCTGTCTAGTTGTGTGAAAGTTTATTGAATGTGAGTATGTAAAGGGGCTGTCCTAGTTGTGTGAAAGTTTATTGTATGTAATTGTAAAAGGGTCTGTCTATTGTGTGAAAGTTTATTGTTTGAATATGTGAAGGGGTCTGTCTAGTTGTGTGAAAGTTTATTGAATGTGAGTATGATGCATACACTTATAATTATGTTTATGTTTGTCAGGTTGAGCAAATAACATATAATATCCTATATAGTTTTTTGTTTTTTAGTTAGTTAATTCGTTAATTAGTTTTTTATTATTATTTGGGTTGGGTTGTTTGGTTGGTTGGTTGGTTGATTGGTTGGTTAGAGCTTGACATTGATCATGTTATGAGAAGAGAGGCTTGGAGAACATCGAGACGACTAGAAATATCAAGGGGAAGGGAAGAAGAGGCCGACCAAAAGAAATGAAGAAATGAAACTAGAACATTATATACAATAATAAGAAAGAGGTAACAGCTTTCTTCGGTCATGTGATGAGAAGAGAGGCATTAGAGAATATCGTGCCAACTGGAAAGATCGAGGGGAAGGGACAAAGAGGCCGACTAAGAGAAATGAAGCTGAATGGATTGATGACGGTGGCATAGAAGAATATCAGTAGCAGAGTTGATCCAGAACACCAAAGACCGAGATATGTGGAGAGACATGAACGCCTACGACAGCTGGCATGAGACTTGGTGATGATGATGATGATGATGATGATGATGATGATGATGATGATGATGATGATGATGATGATGATCTGACACATCAGCTGGTTCTACGATGAACGGTGAAGCAACGATGTTCAATTCTGTAAGTTTCCTTTTCACGCGCTTGAATCTTTCATTAAATGCATCAGTTACTTTGCACATTCACCAGCTTAGTTAAATGTGGAGGACTTTTGTCCTTTAAGAATGGGAAGATACACCCTGTTAGTACTTCGAGATTGCAACAAATTTAGTTTGAAATGCGGGCCAAACGATTTCTCATGCCTTATGCGGTCCCGTGGGCCAAACGTTTCGCCGCCATGCCTCTGTACCGTTATTGTAATCTAGGTATCATTTCTCTTAAGACACCCCTTTAATAACTTCTTCACAGCAGACTCCATGGACCTGGTAATTGCTCTAGCCCCAGGTTATCCTGGTGCGACCCGGTGCTGCACGAATAAGTCCAGCAGGCCCCTACTTGGCTCGAGCTGTAGAGCACATCTGGAAAGTCACTTAAGAAGCCACATCTGGAGTATACCTACCTCGATTACCTCATGTGGTTATTTATATCTCCGGAGAGATGAAAGGGCCACAACTCGGTAGTCTAGTTTGATTCATGCGCTGCTTACTGACGCTCTAGTCTCCCCTTCTTTATTTCAAATTAGCATCTGTAATGTCTTCATTTGCCGCGTCTATTAAGCTTCAAACTAAGCTATTATTTTTCTTTGTTGTTTTTAGTTCGTTTGTTTTCTTTTTCTTCTTTCCAGTTTTCCACAATTCGTGTTCCTTTTAGTCACTTTCACGAAGATACCTTGAAAGAACGTAACTCACAAATAAAGTCGATTACTTTCATCAGCGGAGGATGGCACACATCTCTTGGGTGTGTAATGAGAAGGGGGAAAGCAGGAGCACACCTTAACAACGGGAAAGATGGAGGGGAGAAGAGGCAGAGGAGACCGAGAGAGGAGATGTAGGACAGTTTGACATCATGGCATGAGGAACATCAGTGTAAGATATAACTGGCAGTACACGAGATAGAAGGCTGTGGACAGACATGGTCACCGCCGCCCGTCGGCATAGACTATAAGAAAACTTCACAACTGTGATATATGACTTGCCTCTGTAGGGCTCTGTGTCTGTCTGTGTGTATGTATGTGATTATTTGTGTCTGTCTGTCTATCTGAATGTGAATATCTGTCTTCTGAAAGTGTGTGTGTGTGTGTGTGTGTGTGTGTGTGTGTGTGTGTGCGTGCGTGTGTGTGTTTGTTTGTATCTGTCTATGGGTGTGTCTGTATGTGTGCATGTGTGTCTGTCTGAGTGCATACATGCATGCATGTCAGTATGTACGTACATATGTACGTGTGCACGCGTGGGTATGTATATATGTATGTGCGTGTGCGTGTTTATGTATATATCTGTCTCGGTCTCTTACAGTGTCCCTATCAGTGTCTCTGTTAGTGTCTCTGTCAGTGTCTCTCTCTGTCAGTGTCTCGCTTTGTCAGTGTTTCTCTCTGTCAGTGTCTCTCACTGTCTGTGTCTCTCTCTCTGTCTGTGTCTCGCTCTCTGTCAGTGTCTCTCTCTGTCTGTCTGTGTCTCTCTCTGTCGGTGTCTCTCACTGTCTGTGTCTCTCTCTCTGTCTGTGTCTTTTCTGTCTTGTCAGTGTCTCTCTCTTTTCGTGTCTCTCATTGTCTGTGTCTCCTCTCTGTCTGTCTGTGTCTCTCTCTGTCCCGGGCTCTCTCTGTCGGTGTCCCCTCTCTGTCTGTCTGTGTCTCTCTCTGTCGGTTTTTCTCTCTGTCCCGTCTGTGTCTCTCTCTGTCCTGTGTCTCTCTCTGTCTGTCCCGTGTCCTTTTTGTCTTTTCCCTTTCTCTCTCTGTCTGTCCCGTGTCTCTCTCTGTCGTTTTGTGTCTCTCTCTGTCTGTGTCTCTCCTGTCTTTCTGTGTCCTTCTCTCTGTCGGTGTCTCTCTCTTTTTGGTGTCTCCCCCTCTGTCGTGTCTCTCTCTGTCGGTGTTCTCTCTGTCTGTCTGTGTCTCTCTCTGTCGGTGTCTCTCTCTCTGTCTGTGTCTCTCTCTGTCTGTCTGTGTCTCTCTCTGGGCCCGTTCTCTCCCCTGTCGGTGTCCTCTCTGTCCCGTCTGTTTTCTTCTCTGTCTGTCTGTGTCTCTCTCGTCTGTGTCTCTCTCTGTCGTTTTCCCCTCTCTGTCGTTTTCTCTCTCTGTCGGTGTCTCTCTCTTTTCTGTCTTTTTTCTCTCTCTGTCTGTGTCTCTCTCTGTTTTGTCTGTGTCCCCTCTCTGTCGGTGTCTCTCTCTGTCCCGGGGTTCCCCTCTCTGTCGGTGGTCTCTCTCTGTCGGTTTCCTCTCTTCTGTCTGTCTCTCCTCTGCCGGGGGTCCCCTCTCTCTGTCTGTGTCCCCCCCCCCCCCTCTCTGTCTGTCTGTGTCTCTCTCTCTTTTCTGTCTGTGTCTCTCTCTGTCTGTCTGTGTCTCTCTCTTCGGTTTTCTCTCTGTCGGTGTCCCCTCTCGGGCTGTGTCTCTCTTTTGTCGGTGTCTCTCTCTGTCTGTCTGTGTCTCCTCTCTGTCGGTGTTTTCTCTGTCCCGTCTGTGTCTCTCTCTTCTTTTTCCCCTGTCTCTCTCTGTCGGTGTCTCTCTCTGTCTGTCTGTGTCTCCTCTGTCTGTGTCTCCTCTTTTCTGTCTGTGTCCCTCTCTCTGTCTGGCTGTGTCTCTCTCTGTCGGTGTCTCTCTCTGTCTTTCTGTGTCTCTCTCTGTCTGGGGTCTCTCTCTCTGTCTGTCTGTGTCTCTCTCTCTGTCGTCTTGTCTCCTCTGTCTGTGTCCCCTCTCTGTCTGTGTCTCTCACTGTCTTGTACTCTCTCTGTCAGTATGCCCCTCTGTGTCCCGTGGGCTCTCTGTCTGTCTGTGTCTCTCTCCTGTCTGTGTCTCTCTCTGTCTGTCTGTGTCTCTCTCTTTCGGTTTTCTCTCTTTTGTCTGTCTGTGTCCCTCCTCTGTCTGTCTGTGTCTCTCTCTGTCTGTCTGTTCTCTCTCTGTCGGGGTCTCTCTCGGGCTGTCTGTTCTCTCTCTGTCTGTCTGTGTTTTCTCTCTGTCGGTGTCTCTCACTATCTGTGTCTCTCTCTGTCTGTCTGTGTCTCTCTCTGTCGTGTCTCTCTCTGTCGTGTCTCTCTCTGTCGGTGTCTCTCTCGTTTGGTGTTTCTTTTTCTTCGGTGTCTCTCTCTGTCGGTGTCTCCCTCTTTCGTTTTCTCTCTCTTTTGTCTGTGTCTCTCTCTGTCGTGTCTCGCTCTCTGTCAGTGTCTCCCCCTCTGTCTTTTGTGTCTCTCTCTGTCGGTGTCTCTCTCTGTCGGTGTCTCTCACTGTCTGTGTCTCTCTCTGTCTGTGTCTCTCTGTCTGTCTGTGTCTCTCTCTGTCTGTCTGTGTCTCTCTCTGTCTGTCTGTGTCTCTCTCTGTCTGTCTGTGTCTCTCTCTGTCTGTCTGTGTCTCTCTCTGTCTGTCTGTGTTTTCTCTCTGTCGGTGTCTCTCTCTGTCGGTGTCTCTCTCCCGTCGGTTTTCTCTCTCTGTCGGTGTCCCCTCTTTTCGTGTCCCCTCTCTGTCGGTGTCTCTCTCTGTCTGTCTGTGTCTCTCTCTGTCGGTGTCTCTCTCTGTCTGTCTGTGTCTCTCTCTGTCGGGGTCTCTCTCTGTCTCTGTGTCTCTCTCTGTCTGTGTCTCTCTTTTCTGTCTGTGTCTCTCTCTCTGTCTTCCCGTGTCTCTGTCTGTCTGTGTCTCTCTCTGTCTGTCTGTGTCTCCTCTGTCTGTGTCTCTCTCTGTCTGTGTCCTCTCTTGTCTGTGTGTCTCCCCTCTGTCTGTCTGTGTCTCTCTCTCTGTCTGTCTGTGTCTCTCTCTGTCTGTTGTCTCTCTCTGTCTGTCTGTGTCTCTCTCTCTGTCTGTCCTGTGTCTCTCTCTGGCTGTGTTTTCTCTCTGTCCCCGTCGTGTCTCTCTCTGTCTGTGTCTCTCTCTGTCTGTCTTTTTCTCTCTCTGTCTGTCTGTGTCCCCTCTCTGTCTGTCTTTTTCTCTCTCTCTGTCCCCGTCTGTGTCTCTCTCTGTCTGTGTCCTTTTCTCTGTCTGTCTGGTCTCTCTCTGTCTGTCCTTTTTGTCTCTCTCTGTCTGTGTCTCTCTCTGTGTCTGTCTGTGTCTCTCTCTCTGTCTGTGTCTCTCTCTCTGTCTGTGTGTGTCTCTTTTCTGTCTGTGTGTCCTCTCTGTCTGTCTGTGTCTCTCTCTCTGTCTGTGTCTCTCTCTCCGTCTGTGTCTCTCTCTGTCTGTCCGTGTCTCTCTCTGTCTCTCTCTGTCTGTGTCTCTCTCTGTCTGTGTCTCTCTCTGTCTGTCTGTGTCTCTCTCTGTCTGTCCCGTGTCTCTCTCTGTCTTGTCTCCTCTTCCGTCTGTTCTCTCTCTGTCTGTCTGTGTCTCTCTCTGTCTGTCTGTGTCTCTCTCTGTCTGTCTGTGTCTCTCTCTGTCTGTCTGTGTCTCTCTCTGTCTGTCTGTGTCTCTCTCTGTCTGTCT
>JACEFZ010015814.1:80000-81556 GCA_014155875.1 Cepaea nemoralis
TAAAACTAATATATGTGGAAGTGAACTGGTCACCTAACTTGTTATCTCACAACCTAATATATGTGACATCTAACTCGCTATCCCACAACCTAATATATGTGACATCTAATTCGTTATACCACAACCTAATGTATGTGAGATCTAACTCGTTATCTCACCTAATATATGTGAGGTCTAAATGGTTATCCCACAACCTAATATATGTGAGATCTAACTGGTTATCCCACAACCTAATATATGTGAGATCTAACTGGTTATCCCACAAGCTAATATATGTGAGATCTAACTGGTTATCCCACAACCTAATATATGTGAGGTCTAACTGGTTATCCCACAACCTAATATATGTGAGGCCTAACTGGTTATCCCACAACCCAATATATGTGAGGTTTAACTCGTTATCCCAACACCTAATATATGTGAGGTTTAACTCGTTATCCCCAACCTAATATATGTGAGATCTAACTGGTTATCCCACAACCTAATATATGTGAGATCTAACTGGTTATCCCACAAGTAATATGTGTGGGATCTAACTGGTTATCCCACAACCTAATATATGTGAGGTTTAACTCGTTATCCCACAACCTAATATATGTGAGATCTAACTGGTTATCCCACAAGCTAATATATGTGAGATCTAACTGGTTATCCCACAAGTTAATATATGTGGGATCTAACTGGTTATCCCACAACCTAATATATGTGAGATCTAACTGGTTATCCCACAACCCAATATATGTGAGATCTAACTCATTATCCCACAACCTAATATATGTGAGATCTAACTGGTTATCCCACAACCCAATATATGTGAGAGTTTAACTCGTTATCCCACAACCTAATATATGTGAGATCTAACTCGTTATCCCACAAGTTAATATATGTGAGATCTAACTGGTTATCCCACAACCTAATATATGTGAGGTCTAACTCATTATCCCACAACCTAATATATGTGAGGTCTAACTCATTATCCCACAACCTAATATATGTGAGGTTTAACTCATTATCCCACAACCTAATATATGTGAGGTCTAACTCATTATCCCACAACCTAATATATGTGAGGTTTAACTCATTATCCCACAACCTAATATATGTGAGGTCTAACTGGTTATCCCACAACCTAATATACGTGAGGTCTAACTCATTATCCCACAACCTAATATATGTGAGGTCTAACTGGTTATCCCACAACCCAACATATGTGAGGTTTAACTCGTTATCCCACAACCTAATATATGTGAGATTTAACTCGTTATCCCACAAGTTAATATATGTGAGATCTAACTGGTTATCCCACAAGTTAATATATGTGAGATCTAACTGGTTATCCCACAACCTAATATATGTGAGGTCTAACTGGCTATCCCACAATCTAATATATGTGAGATCTAACTCATTATCCCACAACCTAATATATGAGAGATCTAACTGGTTATCCCAAAACCCAATAAAGGGTTAACCGTTTTCCACAACCTAATATATTGGGTCTAACTCTTTCCACTACCTAATATATGTAGATCTAACTCGTTATCCCACAACCTAATTTT
>JACEFZ010015815.1:0-45000 GCA_014155875.1 Cepaea nemoralis
GGAGTATCTTCTCCCACACAGACAAGAGTCCTCCTCAATCCACAGCAGGAGTATCTTCTCCCACACAGACATGGGTCCGGCTCAATCCACAGCGGAGTATCTTCTCCCATATAGTCAGGGGTCCGGCTCAATCCACAACAGGAGTATCATCTCCCACACAGACAAGAGTCCTGTTCAATCCACAGCAGGAGTATCTTCTCCCATATAGTCAGGGGTCCGGCTCAATCCACAACAGGAGTATCTTCTCCCATATAGTCAGGGGTCCGGCTCAATCCACAACAGGAGTATCATTCTCCCACACAGACAAGAGTCCGGCTCAATCCACATCAGGAGTATCATCTCCCACGCAGACAAGAGTCCGGCTCAATCCACAACAGGAGTATCATCTCCCACACAGACAAGGTTCCGCCTCAACCCACAACAGGACTATCTTCTCCCACCACTGCAGCTATGGGGTCGAGCCAGCCTCATCAAAATAGACCCCAGAGAATGTTCATAATTTCAAAAAACATATATACAGCCAGCCAACCAGCCAGACAGGCAGACAGACAGACAGACAGACAGGCAGACAGACAGACAGACAGGCAGACAGACAGACAGACAGACAGACAGACAGACAGACAGACAGACAGACAGGCAGGCAGACAGACAGACAGACAGACAGACAGACAGACAGACAGACAGACGAGAAATAAGAGATCAGGTGTTACACATCCTGATCTAACTCCTTGCTTTTATCTGTTCGTAATTGCCGAATTGTTTTGCATGTTGTTACTACTAGTTTCTAGTAAAGATTTCTGATTATTCTGAGATCATTCCCATCAATGTTAAAACTCTACAATAATTTGCGAATGTTATCATGTTTTACTTTATCAAATGCCTCGTTGAAATCAGTCAGGTACAAGTGTAGGTCCTTCTGTACCTCATATGATCTCTATATTAGTGTTCTCCCGTCCACAAATCCATACTGTTCCTCATCGATTTCCACCTTTATTTTTCTTCGTATTCTTCACATTATAATTCTGAGTAGAAGTTTGGTGAGATGGTTTATAAGGTTAAATGTACGAAATTCTTCGCACTGAATTGCTCCTGGCCATTTTAGGCAGAGCTATAAGTACAGTATAGCATCAAGTATGAATCGGCTGTTGTAAATATCATCTTTGTTGTCTTTACTTTGGTTTCCTTTATCTGTCAAATGTCATATTTAGTCGGTTATCCATTTCTTCTTAGCTGTTTGCCATTTTGATGGCAATATCCCCATGCTTCCTTGATGGATGGTGTTTTTCAGCATTCTTTAATGTTCATTAATGCTTGAGTTGAAAGCGCTCACTAAGTTATCGCACTGTATCCTATTTCTCACAATCTCTATATTGTTCTTGAATTGCATTATCTTATCTTAGAAAATCTTTGTTAAGTCTAATGTTCGCAGTCTTTGTTTCGCTTTTCAGTCTCACTTTTATTTGCCCACACAGTGGGACTTGATCACTCTTGCAGTCAGTGGCAAGCATTGTCATCACATTTATGAATGCATTTCTTAATCTGTTGTTAATTAGTACACAGTCAATTTGATTGAATGTTTTCTTATCAACGCTTTACAGCGATGCCTCTCCTATAGTGTTAAAACCTGGTGTTTTCAATCAACACACCGTTTATTTGTGTAAATTCTATAAGTGTTTCTTCTCTTTCTTTACTTATTCCTAACTCGTAATTACCAAACAAATTTGTTAGTCTCCCCTTTCCTGCTGCTTGCACTGAAATCTCCTAAGTGTTATTTTGATTTTCTTGTGATCTGGCGAGAGAGATCGCCATTTCTATTTCTAGATAGCATCTTTGCTTTTCTTCCTTCACTACTGCTTGCTGTTGGTGCAGGTAAGAAAATGCACGGTTTCAGGTTGGTACCGCCATGTAATCAAGTATTACAATAATTGCTTGGATTTCTCAGTAGACGTGACTCATGATGCAAGTCAATCCGACTGACTTCTTGGAGTGAGGCAAAGCTCATTCTACTTGTTGAATCTCAGTGCCCACGTGTTGGTCGATTCTGGGAATATCGCTCTAGAAAAGAACAAATGAAGTATTTTCAGGAAATGTTGTGAGATCGTTCTTGGATGTATCGTGTGATCTGGAAAGATGAAATATTGAATGACAGCAAGTACAAGATACTTGATGCCAAGATACGATTCAAGCCGGGCAGATGAGATGTAATCAGCTAGGGAATTGAGGCTCCACGAGGAATAATATAACAGAGTGAACAGCGTGAAGAATTAGCAGGAGATCTCCGCAGACGAAGAAATGATGTGAGCAATGAATTGCTGCGCTAGATCTGCTTGACCAAGAGAGGTTGTACATTGGAGTATCCTCAAAGATGCACATTCTATTGGTGGTTCGGTCGCTTGGAACTAACACATTCTATTGTTGGTTCGGTCGCTTGGAACTAACACATTCTATTGTTTTTTCGGTCGCTTGGAACTAACACATTCTATTGTTGGTTCGGTTGCTTGGAACTAACACATTCTATTGTTGGTTCGGTCGCTTGGAACTACGTGTAGTCCACAAACATAATACTACTTCTAGTGCATTGCACAAATTTTTGCGTGTAGAGTAGCCGTCTCTTCTACCAGTGTCCCTCGACATCAGCGAACCGACTCCGGCTTCAGAGGTACTTGTAATGTATGTCCCCAAGTCAAGGACGAGAAGTCAACATTTTATTCCAATTGACTGGTGTAGGGGTTGAATCCGCTACCTCGGCATCAGCGCACCAGATGTTTAAGAGCGTGCGCTCTTATGTAGTCGGCCATGCTGCCCTCCAGATGCACATTTAACCAGGGACAGCCGTGGCTGAGAAGTTGCGATGTTCGCCTCAGGCTTAGAAGGTACCGGGTTCAATGCTAACATAGGGCTGGGGAATGTGTGCAACATAGGGTTGGGGAATGTGTGCAACATAGGGTTGGGAAATGTGTGCAACATAGGGCTGGGGAAATTGTGCAACATAGGGCTGGGGAATGTGTGCAACATAGGGTTGGGGAATGTGTGCAACATAGGGTTGGGAAATGTGTGCAACATAGGGCTGGGGAATGTGTGCAACATAGGGCTGGGGAATGTGTGCAACATAGGGCAGGGGAATGTGTGCAACATGGGATTGGGGAATGTGTGCAACATGGGCTGGGGAATGTGTGCAACATAGGGCTGGGGAATGTGTACAACATAGAGCTGGGGAATGTGTGCAACATGGGGCTGGGGAATGTGTGCAACATGGGGCTGTGGAATGTGTGCAACATGGGGCTGGGGAATGTGTGCAACATGGGTCTGGGGAATGTGTGCAACATAGGGGAATGTGTGCAACATAGAGCTGGGGAATGTGTGCAACATGGGGCTGGGGAATGTGTGCAACATGGGACTGGGGAATGTGTGCAACATGGGGCTGGGGAATGTGTGCAACATGGGGCTGGGGAATGTGTGCAACTTAGGGCTGGGGAATGTGTGCAACTTGGGGCTGGGGAATGTGTGCAACATGGGGCTGGGGAATGTGTGCAACATGGGGCTGGGGAATGTGTGCAACATGGGGCTGGGGAATGTGTGCAACATAGGGCTGGGGAATGTGTGCAACATAGGGCTGGGGAATGTGTGCAACATGGGGCTGGGGAATGTGTGCAACATGGGGCTGGGGAATGTGTGCAACATGGGGCTGGGGAATGTGTGCAACATAGGGCTGAGGAATGTGTGCAACATAGGGCTGGGGAATGTGTGCAACATGGGGCTGGGGAATGTGTGCAACATGGGGCTGGGGAATGTGTGCAACATAGGGTTGCGGAATGTGTGCAACTTGGGGCTGGGGAATGTGTGCAACATGGGCCTGGGGAATGTGTGCAACATGGGGCTGGGGAATGTGTGCAACATAGGGTTGGGGAATGTGTGCAACATAGGGTTGGGGAATGTGTGCAACATAGGGCTGGGGAATGTGTGCAACATAGGGCTGGGGAATGTGTGCAACATAGGGCTGGGGAATGTGTGCAACATAGAGCTGGGGAATGTGTGCAACATAGAGCTGGGGAATGTGTGCAACATAGGGTTGGGGAATTTGTGCAACTTGGGGCTGGGGAATGTGTGCAACATGGGGCTGGGGAATGTGTGCAACATGGGGCTGGGGAATGTGTGCAACATAGAGCTGGGGAATGTGTGCAACATAGGGCTGGGGAATGTGTGCAACATGGGGCTGGGGAATGTGTGCAACATGGGGCTGGGGAATGTGTGCAACTTGGGGCTGGGGAATGTGTGCAACATGGGGCTGGGGAATGTGTGCAACGTGGGGCTGGGGAATGTGTGCAACATGGGGCTGGGGAATGTGTGCAACATGGGGCTGGGGAATGTGTGCAACATAGGGCTGGGGAATGTTTGCAACTTAGGGCTGGGGAATGTGTGCAACATAGGGCAGGGGAATGTGTGCAACATGGGATTGGGGAATGTGTGCAACATGGGGCTGGGGAATGTGTGCAACATAGGGCTGGGGAATGTGTACAACATAGAGCTGGGGAATGTGTGCAACATGGGGCTGGGGAATGTGTGCAACATGGGGCTGTGGAATGTGTGCAACATGGGGCCGGGGAATGTGTGCAACATGGGTCTGGGGAATGTGTGCAACATAGGGGAATGTGTGCAACATAGAGCTGGGGAATGTGTGCAACATGGGGCTGGGGAATGTGTGCAACATGGGACTGGGGAATGTGTGCAACATGGGGCTGGGGAATGTGTGCAACATGGGGCCGGGGAATGTGTGCAACTTAGGGCTGGGGAATGTGTGCAACTTGGGGCTGGGGAATGTGTGCAACATGGGGCTGGGGAATGTGTGCAACATGGGGCTGGGGAATGTGTGCAACATAGGGCTGGGGAATGTGTGCAACATAGGGCTGGGGAATGTGTGCAACATAGGGCTGGGGAATGTGTGCAACATAGGGCTGGGGAATGTGTGCAACATGGGGCTGGGGAATGTGTGCAACATGGGGCTGGGGAATGTGTGCAACATAGGGCTGAGGAATGTGTGCAACATAGGGCTGGGGAATGTGTGCAACATGGGGCTGGGGAATGTGTGCAACATGGGGCTGGGGAATGTGTGCAACATAGGGTTGCGGAATGTGTGCAACTTGGGGCTGGGGAATGTGTGCAACATGGGCCTGGGGAATGTGTGCAACATGGGGCTGGGGAATGTGTGCAACATAGAGCTGGGGAATGTGTGCAACATAGGGTTGGGGAATGTGTGCAACATAGGGTTGGGGAATGTGTGCAACATAGGGCTGGGGAATGTGTGCAACATGGGGCTGGGGAATGTGTGCAACATGGGGCTGGGGAATGTGTGCAACATAGAGCTGGGGAATGTGTGCAACATAGAGCTGGGGAATGTGTGCAACATAGGGTTGGGGAATTTGTGCAACTTGGGGCTGGGGAATGTGTGCAACATGGGGCTGGGGAATGTGTGCAACATGGGGCTGGGGAATGTGTGCAACATAGAGCTGGGGAATGTGTGCAACATAGGGCTGGGGAATGTGTGCAACATGGGGCTGGGGAATGTGTGCAACATGGGGCTGGGGAATGTGTGCAACTTGGGGCTGGGGAATGTGTGCAACATGGGGCTGGGGAATGTGTGCAACGTGGGGCTGGGGAATGTGTGCAACATGGGGCTGGGGAATGTGTGCAACATGGGGCTGGGGAATGTGTGCAACATAGGGCTGGGGAATGTTTGCAACTTAGGGCTGGGGAATGTGTGCAACATGGGGTTGGGGAATGTGTGCAACATGGGGCTGGGGAATGTGTGCAACATAGGGTTGGGGAATGTGTGCAACATAGGGTTGGGGAATGTGTGCAACATAGGGTTGGGGAATGTGTGCAAAATAGGGTTGGGGAATGTGTGCAACATAGGGCTGGGGAATGTGTACAAAATGAGGCTGGGAATATGTCCAACGACCTCTGGTACCTACTATCACTCGACCCCTGGTCTCTTGGAAAGTGAAATCCCAACATGGGGCCGGGGAATGTGTCCACCAACCTCTGGTACCTACTATCACTCGACCCCTGATCTATTGGAAAGTGAAATCCCAACATGGGGCCGGGGAATGTTTCCAACAACCTCTGGCACCTAGTATCACTCGGCCCCTGGTCTCTTGGAAAGTGAAATTCCAACACAGGGCCGTGGAATGTTTCCAACAACCACTGGCACCTAGTCTCACTAGACCCCTGGTCTCTTGGGTAGTGAGATCGCATACCCAGCCTTCTCCGTAAGGGCGAAACACAGGAGGTCTTGTGTGCAAGTTGTGCACGTTAAACATCCCACGGCTGTTGGAAATTGCAAACAGTAGGCTGTAAGTTCGCTGCCATGGCAGAATTGTTAGGAAATAAAAGACCTACCCACGGGTAGATAGAACGGTTACCTGGGATATAATTTGTCTAGAATAGACAAGCCTTAAACAAAATGCACGTCGACACACTAGGTAGTACATTGTTCAGGCTATAATCTTGTATCAGCTCTCAAACTGTTCAGGTTATAATCTTATCGGAGATACTAGCTCGCACACTGTTCAGGTTATAATCTTATCGGAGATACTAGCTCGCACATTGTTCAGGTTATAATCTTATCGGAGGTACTAGCTCGCACATTGTTCAGGTTATAATCTTATCGGAGGTACTAGCTCGCACACTGTTCAGGTTATAATCTTAACGGAGGTACTAGCTCGCACATTGTTCAGACTATAATCTCATACCAGCTCGCACACTGTTGAGGTTATAATCTTATCGGAGGAACTAGCTCGTACACTATTCGGGTTATAATCATATCGTAGTAAATAACTCGCACACTGTTCAGGTTATAATCATATTGTAGTAAATAACTCGCACACTGTTCAGATTATAATCTCATACCAGCTCGCACATAATATGTATATATTATTTATAATCTTATCGGAGGTACTAACTCGCAGACTGTTCAGGTTATAATCTTATCGGAGGTACTAGTTCGCACACTGTTCAGGTTATAATCTTATCGGAGGTACTAGCTCGCACACTGTTCAGATTATAATCTCATACCAGCTCGCACACTGTTCAGATTATAATCTCATACCAGCTCGCACACTGTTCAGGTTATAATCTCATACCAGTTCGTACACTGTTTAGGTTATAATCTCATACCTGCTCGCACACTGTTCGGGTTATAATCTTATCGGAGGTACTAACTCGCACATTGTTCAGGTTATAATCTTATCGGAAGTACTAGCTCGCACACTGTTCAGGTTATAATCATATCGGAGGAGATAACTTGCACACTGTTCAGGTTATAATGATATCGGAGGTATTAATTCGCACACTGTTCAGATTATAATCTCATACCAGCTCGCACACTGTTCAGGTTATAATCTCATACCAGCTCACACACTGTTCAGGTTATAATCTCATACCAGCTCGCGCACTGTTCAGGTTATAATCTCATACCAGCTCGCGCACTGTTCAGGTTATAATCTCATACCAGCTCACACACTGTTCAGGTTATAATCTCATACCAGCTCACACACTGTTCAGGTTATAATCTCATACCAGCTCGCGCACTGTTCAGACTATAATCTCATACCAGCTAGCATACTGTTGAGGTTATAATCTTATCGGAGGAACTAGCTCGTACACTATTCAGGTTATAATCATATTGTAGTAAATAACTCGCACACTGTTCAGATTATAATCTCATACCAGCTCGCACATAATATTTATATATTATTTATAATCTTATCGGAGGTACTAACTGGCAGACTGTTCAGGTTATAATCTTATCGGAGGTACTAACTGGCACACTGTGCTGCAGTAGAAGGAGCAACAACCATATTATCTAAATTAATGGTATATACTCATGGTGGGCACCAGTTAGGGTGTCATAATACCATAATTAACGGTTCTTTGATTAAAATAACAACAACAACAAATCAGAACATTGGGGTGAGTTAGTATGTTTTATTTATTTCCTACCATCATTATCACTGTACGTGCCTGAACTATCGATTCTGAACACCAAAATCATATATGGATCAGTTGTATGAATGACGAGAAACTCACTGACGTCTGAGACACGTCGTCAAGCACCGAGTTAGGCAGGTTCACAACGACGGATTTAGATCTACACACAGACCCGTCACTCGTCATTGTTTGTTGATGTCTGATAATGATAGCCTCTCGATGACGTCAACATTCGGACATAATAAGAACAATGGCGGCAGACAATAACAAAGGTAGAAAAGCGTAATGGGTAGGAATGGATTACGAGAAATGATTGAAGTAGTAGTAATAGTAGTAGTAGCAGCAGCAGCAGTAGTAGTAGTAGTAGTAGTAGTAGTAGTAGTAGTAGTAGTAGTAGTAGTAGTAGTATTAGCAGCAGCAGCAGCAGCAGCAGTAGTAGTAGTAGTAGTAGTAGTAGTAGAAGTAGTAGTAATAGTAGTAGTAGTAGTAGTAGTAGTAGTAGTAGTAGTAGTAGTAGTAGTAGTAGTAGTAGTAGTAGCAGCAGCAGCTGTAGTAGTAACAGCACAGCAGCAATAGTAGAAGTAGTAGCAAAGAGATGCATATGGTAACACAACTGCCTGAACCGCCCCCGACATGGTGACACAGCTGCCTGAACCGCCCCCGACATGGAGACACAGCTGCCTGAACCGCCCCCGACATGGTGACACAGCTGCCTGAACCGCCCCCCGACATGGTGACACAGCTGCCTGAACCGCCCCCGACATGGTGACACAGCTGCCTGAACCGCCCCCGACATGGTGATACAGCTGCCTGAACCGCCCCCGACATGGTGACACAGCTGCCTGAACCGCCCCCGACATGGTGACACAGCTGCCTGAACCGCCCCCGACATGGTGACACAGCTGCCTGAACCGCCCCCCCGACATGGTGACACAGCTGCCTGAACCGCCCCCGACATGGTGACACAGCTGCCTGAACCGCCCCCGACATGATGACACAGCTTCCTGAACCGCCCCCGACATGGTGACACAGCTGTCTGACCGCCCCCCGATATGGTGACACAGCTGCCTGAACCGCCCCCGACATGGTGACACAGCTGCCTGAACCGCCCCCGACATGGTGACACAGCTGCCTGAACCGCCCACGACATGGTGACACAGCTGCCTGAACCGCCCCCGACATGGTGACACAGCTGCCTGAACCGCCCCCGACATGGTGACACAGCTGCCTGAACCGCCCCCCGACATGGTGACACAGCTGCCTGAACCGCCCCCCCCCTCCCCCGACATGGTGACACAGCTGCTTGAACCGCCAACCCGACATGGTGACACAGCTGCCTGAACCGCCCCCGACATGGTGACACAGCTGCCTGGACCACCCCCAACATGGTGACACAGCTGCCTGAACCGCCCCCGACATGGTGACACAGCTGTATGAACCGCCCCCGACAAGGTGTCACAGCTGCCTGAACCGCCCCCGACAAGGTGTCACAGCTGCCTGAACCTCCCCCAACATGGTGCACGATTTATTCTTGGTTTGTTTGTTCTCTTGCTTTCAACTCAAGCGTAATCTACACACGTGCTCCTACTTTTAGTGCACGGGACAGATTTTTGCGTATGGGTTAGCTTTCCCTAATACCAGTGTTTCTCTCCTTCAGGCGAAGCCATTCCGACTTCAGAGCCACTTGTTCAACTGACCGGTGAGGGTTTGAACTCGCTACCTCGGCATCAGCAGACCGGATGTTTTAGAACGAACGATAGTATCCATTCGGCCACGCTGATCGCCCATGGTGCATGATTGTTATAGTATCTTACTTGCACCATGGCGCATGGTTGTTATAGTATCTTACTTGCACCATGATGCATGATTGTTATAGTATCTTACTTGCACCATGGCGCATGATGATTGTTATAGTATCTTACTTGCACCATGGTGCATGATGATTGTTATAGTATCTTACTTGCACCATGGTGCATGATGATTGTTATAGTATCTTACTTGCACCATGATGGACAAAGTATTTATTGCGCCATATTCGCGTCCTTTGGTCTCATTTGTCTCTGATAGCAGAAATAGAAAAGTGGGGTAGGGCTAAGGAAGTCCATATTACACTAACCCCCCAAGAACAATGCTACAAACGCCTTTGCCGGAACTGAACTAATCTCCAGCGCACACGCCGAAGAAGTCTTTTGTTTGGTAGTTTTGTTTTTAACAAGAAATGTCCACAACATTCTTGCCTCTCGGCCAAGGTTAGGGCGCACTAGCCTACCTTTGACACTCGACTAAAAGTGCTCCAACCTGCAGCGGGGCAACCTGGTCATAGGACTTGAGGCTTGCGGTGTGGGGAAAGGTCATCGATTAGCTCTGCAAGTGTCCAGAATAAGGAAGCGTGCTGAAGCAGGCACAAGTCAACTTGCCAACCATGGCCAGCCAGGTCTGCATGTCTAGGACAGGCTAACCGATGGAAACAGCACTTTCGCTAGTTTCACTGATCTTCGCCGGCGTTCTCGGCACTATTTGTTCTATCTACAATAACAAAAATAATAATATGGTTGAAGCCGATTGTATAGTACTACGGCCTCAATGTCTTGACTTGTGTACGCAGCGTCCGAACACATCGACCGCAAGGCTGGGACCACCTGACATCTGTGACATTCGTGTCTGCCCGGAGAGCAGGTCCCGGAAATACTGTGTGTCATCCATTCTAAATCATTAGTACTTGATTTTGCTATAAGGGAAAAGGGGAAAGGAGAAGAGAAATGGAGGTGGTGACTCCATGTCACAGAGTTGGGATCTACCCTGTTTTAAGTGACGTAACCGCACGTCCAGTCTACCCTATTTAAAAGGATGTCACTTCACGTCCAATCTACCCTGTTTAAAGTGATGTCACTTCATGTCCATTCTACCCTATTTAAAGTGATGTCATTTCACGTCCAATCGGCTGCATATGCCTTGTAATTAACTAGATAGGGGTGTCTGCGATACAGCGTTAATTAAGCCCTCAGTTCGATCCCGCTTGCGTTGTCTTTCAAGCTTTGCTCGGTGGCGTCCATGTATCAAGTATTTTTAGCTAATCGTTTAAAATCTTCAGCCAACGAGACATAAACAGCCAGCGTGATAGGCAGGTAGACACTGGGGCAGAGAGCCAGTGAGGCTGATAGTTAGCGAGACACATAGCGAGACAGACAGACAACGAGACATAGACAACTAGTAAGACATGCTGTTAGCCAGCTAGAAAGACAGACAGTGAGACAGGCAGATGACCAGTGAGACATACAGACAGCGAGACAAACAACAGACAGACACATCTAGTGAGAGACAGGCAGAGAGAGAGAGAGATAGAGGCAGGTATCCAACCAAACAGACACACACAGCTGCACAGACAGCCAGCTAGTAAGACAGTCTGCCAGCTTGCGAGACAGACAGTCAGCCAGGGAGGAAGGCAGCCAACAAGACAGACAGACAGCCTGAGAGGAAGGCAGCCAACATGACAGGCAACCAGAGAGAGAGACAAGCATACAACGACAGACACATAGGAAAGTGCACGAGACAACCAGCAAGCGAGACAGACAGACAGACAGCCAGCTAACCAGCCAGTAAGGCAGCCAACCAGACAGTAAGGCAGACAACCAGCCAGCGAAGCAGACAACCAGCCAATAAGACAGAAAGCCAGCCAGCGAGACAGACAGACAACCAGCCAGTGAGACAGACAACCAGCCAGTGAGACAGACAACCAGCCAGTGAGACAGACAACCAGCCAGTGAGACAGACAACCAGCCAGTAAGGCAGACAACAAGCCAGCTAGGCAGACAACCAGTCAGCGAGACAGACAGACAACCAGTCAGCGAGATAGACAACCAGCGAGAAAAACAGCTAGCGAGACAGGCAGACAGCCAGCCAACCAGCCAGTAAGGTAGAAAACCAGCCAGCGAGCTAGACACCCAGCCAGAGAGACAGAAAGCCAGCGAGAAAAACATCCAGCGAGAAAAACAGCCAGCCAGCGAGAAAAACAGAGCCAGCGAGACAGACAGACAGCCAGAGAGACAGACAGCCAGAGAGACAGACAGCAGAGAGAAAAACGGCCAGCGAGACAGACAGCCAGTCAGCGAGACAGACAGACAGCCAGTCAGCGAGACAGACAGACAGCCAGTCAGCGAGACAGCGAGAAAAACAGCCAGCGGGACAGACAGACAGCCAGTCAGCGGGACAGACAGACAGCCAGTCAGCGAGACAGCGAGAAAAACAGCCAGCGGGACAGACAGACAGCCAGTCAGCGGGACAGACAGACAGCCAGTCAGCGAGACAGCGAGAAAAACAGCCAGCGGGACAGACAGACAGCCAGTCAGCGAGACAGGCAACCAGCGAGAAAAACAGCCAGCGAGACAGGCAACCAGCGAGAAAAACAGCCAGCGAGACAGACACAGACAGACAGACAGCCAGCGAGACAGACAGCCAGCCAGCGAGACAGCCAGCCAGCCAGCGAGGAAGACAACTAGCCAGCGAGACAGACAGTCAGCGAGACAGTCAGACAAACAGATCGATAAATTACCAATTTTCAACCATAAGAGTGACAACATGTTACAGCTGCATCTGTAACGGATGCGACTAAAGTGACGGGCAAATTGTCAAAATGAACACGACCGTTCACTGCAAGCAACCCCATACACACTCCCAGTCTGTGTGCCCGAGCTACGCCGTCACGACTGCTACTTCTGCGGGCATTGAACCAGTCAACAGCTGTTATCGTGTCGCCGCGACACAAACTTATTCACCTGGACAAAACATGTATTCCATTTGTCTCCGTAGCCGTGTGCGTAGACGGTACACAACACTTTATTACCAGGTCTAATTAATTATTTTATGTTAAAATAACGTGATAAAACACAGTAGATGTGCACTCATCCGAGGACATAGATGTCAACGATCAATGACTAAGTGAGGTTCCATTTGTTTCCTGACAGCAAATGACAACCTGATCGACCCAGCCTTGTCTAAAGGGCAGAAGAACAACTAGAAAAATTATCAAGGCGATGAAGGCAGAAACGAGAAAAAAGAGTGCTAAGTGCTACATAGAACCTGTACTTTTGTATGGATGTGAAGCGTGGACAATGAGCAGTCAAGCTGAAAAACATCTGATGGCTGTGGAAATAGTGGTTTCTGAGGAAAATGCAAAGACTACCATGGACAGACAGAAAAACCAATGAACAAGTCCTTCAAGAGACAAATGAAGATCGTAAACTGATTAGAGACATTAGACGTAGACAGTAAAAAAATGTTGGGCATGTTATGAGAAGAAATGAATTGGAGAACTTGGTGACAACTGGCAAGATCGAAGGGAAGAGACCAAAGGGAAGACAGAGAAGTAAATACCTGGATGGCTTGGCCTCGTGGCATGGTCGAGACAGGAACACAGGAGCTGTTTCACGACTCTGGTGATCGAGTGAAATGGACGAGTGATGACCGCCCACGCTTTCCGGCATGGCACATGATGGATGGATATGAGTGTTGTATACAGGTCTCTCTACTCTATAATTATAAGTCGTGTATGTAAGTATTATACTGGTGTCTCTAATATCATTATAAGTCAGTGTATATAAGTGTTGTATACAGGTCTCTCTACGCTATCCAAGAAGAAAATGGATTGACGACATCAAAGACATTGTACAACCACACGGAATGACACTATCCAGTGCCACCCACCGGGCGCTGGAACGCAAATTATTCCTCCCCACGACGCTTGACGGCAGAAGTGGAAGATGATGATGATGATACAGGTCTCTCTACTCTATAATTATAAGTCGTGTATATAAGTATTATACTCGTGTCTCTAATATCATTGTAAGTCATGTGTATAAGTGTTGTATACATGTCTCTCTATTCTATCATTATAAGTCGTGTGTATAAGTGTAGTATACATGTCTCTCTACTCTATCATTATAAGTCGTGTGTATAAGTGTAGAATACATGTCTCTCTACTCTATCATTATAAGTCGTGTGTATAAGTGTAGTATACATGTCTCTCTACTCTATCATTATAAGTCTGTGTATAAGTGTAGTATACATGTGTCTCTACTCTATCATTATAAGTCGTGTGTATAAGTGTAGAATACATGTCTCTCTACTCTATCATTATAAGTCTGTGTATAAGTGTAGTATAATGTCTCTCTACTCTATCATTATAAGTCGTGTGTATAAGTGTAGAATACATGTCTCTCTACTCTATCATTATAAGTCTGTGTATAAGTGTAGTATACATGTGTCTCTACTCTATCATTATAAGTCTGTGTATAAGTGTAGTATACATGTGTCTCTACTCTATCATTATAAGTCTGTGTATAAGTGTAGTATACATGTCTCTCTATTCTATCATTATAAGTCTGTGTATAAGTGTAGTATACATGTGTCTCTACTCTATCATTATAAGTCGTGTGTATAAGTGTAGTATAATGTCTCTCTACTCTATCATTATAAGTCGTGTGTATAAGTGTAGAATACATGTCTCTCTACTCTATCATTATAAGTCGTGTGTATAAGTGTAGTATACATGTCTCTCTACTCTATCATTATAAGTCGTGTGTATAAGTGTTGTATACATGTCTCTCTACTCTATCATTATAAGTCGTGTGTATAAGTGTAGTATACATGTCTCTCTACTCTATCATTATAAGTCGTGTGTATAAGTGTAGTATACATGTGTCTCTACTCTATCATTATAAGTCGTGTGTATAAGTGTAGTATACATGTGTCTCTACTCTATCATTATAAGTCGTGTGTATAAGTGTAGTATACATGTCTCTCTACTCTATCATTATAAGTCGTGTGTATAAGTGTAGTATACATGTGTCTCTACTCTATCATTATAAGTCGTGTGTATAAGTGTAGTATACATGTCTCTCTACTCTATCATTATAAGTCTGTGTATAAGTGTAGTATACATGTGTCTCTACTCTATCATTATAAGTCGTGTGTATAAGTGTAGTATAATGTCTCTCTACTCTATCATTATAAGTCGTGTGTATAAGTGTAGTATACATGTCTCTCTACTCTATCATTATAAGTCGTGTGTATAAGTGTAGTATACATGTCTCTCTACTCTATCATTATAAGTCGTGTGTATAAGTGTAGTATACATGTCTCTCTACTCTATCATTATAAGTCGTGTGTATAAGTGTAGTATAATGTCTCTCTACTCTATCATTATAAGTCGTGTGTATAAGTGTAGTATACATGTCTCTCTACTCTATCATTATAAGTCGTGTGTATAAATGTAGTATAATGTCTCTCTACTCTATCATTATAAGTCGTGTGTATAAGTGTAGTATACATGTCTCTCTACTCTATCATTATAAGTCTGTGTATAAGTGTAGTATACATGTCTCTCTATTCTATCATTATAAGTCTGTGTATAAGTGTAGTATAATGTCTCTCTATTCTATCATTATAAGTCGTGTGTATAAGTGTAGTATACATGTCTCTCTACTCTATCATTATAAGTCGTGTGTATAAGTGTAGTATACATGTCTCTCTACTCTATCATTATAAGTCGTGTGTATAAGTGTAGAATACATGTCTCTCTACTCTATCATTATAAGTCGTGTGTATAAGTGTAGTAATACATGTCTCTCTACTCTATCATTATAAGTCGTGTGTATAAGTGTAGTAATACATGTCTCTCTACTCTATCATTATAAGTCGTGTGTATAAGTGTTAGTATACATGTCTCTCTACTCTATCATTATAAGTCGTGTGTATAAGTGTAGATACATGTCTCTCTACTCTATCATTATAAGTCTGTGTATAAGTGTAGTATACATGTCTCTCTACTCTATCATTATAAGTCTGTGTATAAGTGTAGATACATGTCTCTCTACTCTATCATTATAAGTCGTGTGTATAAGTGTAGTATACATGTCTCTCTACTCTATCATTATAAGTCGTGTGTATAAGTGTGTATACATGTCTCTCTACTCTATCATTATAAGTCGTGTGTATAAGTGTAGATACATGTCTCTCTACTCTATCATTATAAGTCTGTGTATAAGTGTAGTATACATGTCTCTCTACTCTATCATTATAAGTCGTGTGTATAAGTGTAGTATACATGTCTCTCTACTCTATCATTATAAGTCGTGTGTATAAGTGTAGTATACATGTCTCTCTACTCTATCATTATAAGTCGTGTGTATAAGTGTAGTATACATGTCTCTCTACTCTATCATTATAAGTCTGTGTATAAGTGTTGTATACATGTCTCTCTACTCTATCATTATAAGTCGTGTGTATAAGTGTAGTATACATGTCTCTCTACTCTATCATTATAAGTCGTGTGTATAAGTGTAGTAATACATGTCTCTCTATTCTATCATTATAAGTCTGTGTATAAGTGTAGTATAAATGTCTCTCTATTCTATCATTATAAGTCTGTGTATAAGTGTAGTATACATGTCTCTCTACTCTATCATTATAAGTCTGTGTATAAGTGTAGTATACATGTCTCTCTACTTCTATCATTATAAGTCTGTGTATAAGTGTAGTATACATGTGCTCTCTACTCTATCATTATAAGTCGTGTGTATAAGTGTAGTATACATGTCTCTCTACTCTATCATTATAAGTCGTGTGTATAAGTGTAGAATACATGTCTCTCTACTCTATCATTATAAGTCGTGTGTATAAGTGTAGAATACATGTCTCTCTACTCTATCATTATAAGTCGTGTGTATAAGTGTTGTATACATGTCTCTCTACTCTATCATTATAAGTCGTGTGTATAAGTGTAGTATACATGTCTCTCTACTCTATCATTATAAGTCGTGTGTATAAGTGTAGTATACATGTCTCTCTATTCTATCATTATAAGTCTGTGTATAAGTGTAGTATAAATGTCTCTCTACTCTATCATTATAAGTCGTGTGTATAAGTGTAGTATACATGTCTCTCTACTCTATCATTATAAGTCGTGTGTATAAGTGTAGTATACATGTCTCTCTACTCTATCATTATAAGTCGTGTGTATAAGTGTAGAATACATGTCTCTCTACTCTATCATTATAAGTCGTGTGTATAAGTGTTAGTATACATGTCTCTCTACTCTATCATTATAAGTCGTGTGTATAAGGTTAGTAATACATGTCTCTCTACTCTATCATTATAAGTCGTGTGTATAAGTGTAGTATACATGTCTCTCTACTCTATCATTATAAGTCGTGTGTATAAGTGTGGTATACATGTCTCTCTACTCTATCATTTATAAGTCATGTGTATAAGTGTTGTATACATGTCTCTCTACTCTATCATTGTAAGTCATGTGTATAAGTGTTGTATACATGTCTCTCTACTCTATCATTAGTAAGTCGTGTGTATAAGTGTGTACATGTCTCTCTACTCTATCATTAGTAAGTCATGTGTATAAGTGTTGTACATGTCTCTCTACTCTATCATTATAAGTCATGTGTATAAGTGTTGTATACATGTCTCTCTACTCTATCATTGTAAGTCATGTGTATAAGTGTTGTATACATGTCTCTCTACTCTATCATTGTAAGTCGTGTGTATAAGTGTTGTATACATGTCTCTCTACTCTATCATTATAAGTCGTGTGTATAAGTGTTAGTATACATGTCTCTCTATTCTATCATTGTAAGTCATGTGTATAAGTGTATGTACATGTCTCTCTATTCTATCATTAAAGTCATGTGTGTATAAGTGTAGTATACATGTCTCTCTATTCTATCATTATAAGTCGTGTGTATAAGTGTAGAATACATGTCTCTCTACTCTATCATTATAAGTCGTGTGTATAAGTGTTAGTACATGTCTCTCTACTCTATCATTGATAAGTCGTGTGTATAAGTGTTAGTATACATGTCTCTCTACTCTATCATTATAAGTCAGTGTGTATAAGTGTTGTATACATGTCTCTCTATTCTATCATTATAAGTCGTGTGTATAAGTGTAGTATACATGTCTCTCTACTCTATCATTATAAGTCATGTGTATAAGTGTTAGTATACATGTCTCTCTACTCTATCATTATAAGTCATGTGTATAAGTGTTAGTATACATGTCTCTCTACTCTATCATTATAAGTCATGTGTATAAGTGTTAGTATACATGTCTCTCTACTCTATCATTATAAGTCATGTGTATAAGTGTTGTATACATGTCTCTCTACTCTATCATTATAAGTCGTGTGTATAAGTGTAGTATACATGTCTCTCTACTCTATCATTATAAGTCGTGTGTATAAGTGTAGTATACATGTCTCTCTACTCTATCATTATAAGTCATGTGTATAAGTGTAGTATACATGTCTCTCTACTTCTATCATTATAAGTCTGTGTATAAGTGTTAGTATACATGTCTCTCTACTCTATCATTATAAGTCATGTGTATAAGTGTAGTATACATGTCTCTCTATTCTATCATTATAAGTCATGTGTATAAGTGTAGTATAAATGTCTCTCTATTCTATCATTATAAGTCTGTGTATAAGTGTAGTATACATGTCTCTCTACTCTATCATTATAAGTCATGTGTATAAGTGTAGTATACATGTCTCTCTATTCTATCATTATAAGTCATGTGTATAAGTGTAGATACATGTCTCTCTACTCTATCATTATAAGTCAGTGTGTATAAGTGTAGTATACATGTCTCTCTACTCTATCATTATAAGTCGTGTGTATAAGTGTTGTATACATGTCTCTCTACTCTATCATTATAAGTCAGTGTGTATAAGTGTAGTATACATGTCTCTCTACTCTATCATTATAAGTCGTGTGTATAAGTGTTGTATACATGTCTCTCTATTCTATCATTGTAAGTCATGTGTATAAGTGTTGTACATGTCTCTCTATTCTATCATTGTAAGTCATGTGTATAAGTGTTGTATACATGTCTCTCTACTCTATCATTGTAAGTCATGTGTATAAGTGTTGTATACATGTCTCTCTATTCTATCATTGTAAGTCATGTGTATAAGTGTTGTATACTTGTCTCTCTATTCTATCATTGTAAGTCATGTGTATAAGTGTTGTACATGTCTCTCTATTCTATCATTGTAAGTCATGTGTATAAGTGTTGTACATGTCTCTCTACTCTATCATTGTAAGTCATGTGTATAAGTGTTGTATACATGTCTCTCTACTCTATCATTGTAAGTCATGTGTATAAGTGTTGTACATGTCTCTCTATTCTATCATTGTAAGTCGTGTGTATAAGTGTTGTACATGTCTCTCTACTCTATCATTGTAAGTCGTGTGTATAAGTGTTGTATACATGTCTCTCTACTCTATCATTGTAAGTCATGTGTATAAGTGTTGTACATGTCTCTCTATTCTATCATTGTAAGTCATGTGTATAAGTGTTGTATACATGTCTCTCTACTCTATCATTGTAAGTCATGTGTATAAGTGTTGTATACATGTCTCTCTATTCTATCATTGTAAGTCATGTGTATAAGTGTTGTATACATGTCTCTCTATTCTATCATTGTAAGTCATGTGTATAAGTGTTGTATACATGTCTCTCTACTCTATCATTGTAAGTCATGTGTATAAGTGTTGTACATGTCTCTCTATTCTATCATTGTAAGTCATGTGTATAAGTGTTGTACATGTCTCTCTATTCTATCATTGTAAGTCATGTGTATAAGTGTTGTATACATGTCTCTCTACTCTATCATTGTAAGTCGTGTGTATAAGTGTTGTATACATGTCTCTCTACTCTATCATTGTAAGTCATGTGTATAAGTGTTGTATACATGTCTCTCTACTCTATCATTGTAAGTCGTGTGTATAAGTGTTGTATACATGTCTCTCTACTCTATCATTGTAAGTCGTGTGTATAAGTGTTGTATACATGTCTCTCTACTCTATCATTGTAAGTCGTGTGTATAAGTGTTGTATACATGTCTCTCTACTCTATCATTGTAAGTCATGTGTATAAGTGTTGTATACATGTCTCTCTACTCTATCATTGTAAGTCGTGTGTATAAGTGTTGTATACATGTCTCTCTACTCTATCATTGTAAGTCGTGTGTATAAGTGTTGTATACATGTCTCTCTACTCTATCATTGTAAGTCGTGTGTATAAGTGTTGTATACATGTCTCTCTACTCTATCATTATAAGTCGTGTGTATAAGTATAGTATACATGTCTCTCTAATCTATCATTATAAGTCGTGTGTATAAGCGTTGTATAGATGTCTCTCTATTATATCATTCATTATAAGTCGTGTATGTAACTATTGTATACAGGTCTTTCTCGCTCTACCACATTTCGTCTCGAATGTTGCGAATACAGTCAAACCTCTTTTCATTTCCTTCGGTTTTCGTCGGTTTAGGTTTTCGTATATTTTTTCCGCGAATTATGTGTCTCGGTTTTAGTCGTTTGCCTTCGGATTTCGTCGGCGTACCCACGTGACCTCGCTGCTAATTTTGCGAAAACAAAAGGACCCACGTGTTCTTCTGCTCAGTTTGGCGTTGTTATTCGTTGTATGAGCATCTCTTGCTAACAATAAAATGCGAGAGCGGCTTTAAGATTGCTGAAATCGGCAGCAATGTACGAGAATTCACCATCCACGATAAGTCCCATTGTGGCAAAAAAAGAAAGAAATAAAGGAAGCTAATGTAAAGCGAAAGGCGTAAATCGTTCTAACGAAACAGAGATCGCAAACAACTGAAGATGTCGAATAGTTATTATCAATTTTGATTAATCAAAAACAGGTCGCGATTACTGTTTCGAAGGTAATCGTATGTGAAAAGGCCAGACTGTTGTATGCCGATCTCATTAAGAAAATGCGTTGGACGAGTGCTAGTATAATTAGTGATTTTAAAGCCAGCAGAGGATGGTTTAACAAATTCAACAGGCGTTCTGGCATACACAGTGTTTCTAGGCACGGCGAAGGTGCGAGTTCGGACAAGGTTGGGGCCGATAGATAGTATTAAACACTATATTTATTCTCTATAAAATGTGTTTTGGTATGTATTTTGGAGTGTTTAGAACGAATTAATTGGATATACATAGATTAATATGGAAATAATTGTCTCGGTTTTCCTCGGTTTCGGATTTCACCGATTGTTTTCGGACGGATTATCGACGACAACGACAATCAAGTTTTGACTGTACATTGGGTAGCCCGTAAACCCAACCACGATGTTTGTAAGCCGCTAATGAATGTACACAATTGCAAACAGATAGAAGAAGGAGACAGTTCTTTGGTCATAGCATAAGAAGAGAGGCACTGGAGGACATCGTGACGATTGGACAGATCAGCGGTAGCGGTGGCAGGGTCAGTCCGGGAGAGATGATGATGGATGGTGACAGGAATATCATCAACAGAGCTGACCCACAACGCCTGGTCTGACCAGCTGGCAGGGCATATTTTCACGACGAAAAAAGAAAATTCGGGGGGTTCTGTTCGTACATATTTTTAAACATGCTCCTAGAATGACTTGGTCCAAAGATAAGCAGTTTTATTAGGCATAGAGAGATCAGACATGAAGTAGTTTAATTAGCCATACCTGGGAGATACCATAGAAGAGATGCAGAGGAAGATAGAGAAAGATGTATGTGGACAGTTGGATTATTAATCACAATATAACAAAATACACTTCACAAAAATGAATGAAAGAATGAACGAATTTAACAAGAAGAAGAAGAGTGGAAGAAGGAAGGAGACGAAGAGGATGAAGGGGGAAAAGAAGAAAAGAAAAAGAGGAAGGAGAAGAATAAGAGGAGGAGGAAGGAGAAGAAGCAGAGGAGGAGGAAGGAGAAGAAGAAGAGAAGGAGGAAGGAGAAGAAGAAGAATTTGAGGAGGAGGAGGAGGAAGAAGAAGAAGAAGAAGAAGAAGAAGAAGAAGAAGAAGAAGAAGAAGAAGAAGAAGAAGAAGAAGAAGAAGAAGAAGAAGAAGAAGAAGAAGAAGAAGAAGAAGAAGAAGAAGAAACGAAGGAAGGGGGAATAGGAAAAGGGAAAGAGGAAGAAGGAAGTAAGAAGACGAAGGAAAGAGAAAGAAGGAAGGAATGATAAGAAGAAGGAAGAAGAAGGAAGATGAAAGAAGAAGGAGGATGAAGGAAGAAGAAGAAGGAAGAAGATAAGGAGGGAGCAGAGGAGGAAGAAAAAGCAGAAGAAAATAAAGAAGAAGAAATTGAAGAAGAAGAACAAAATGAAGAAGAAGACGAAAATAAAGAAGAAAATAAAGAAGAAGAAGAAGAAGAAGAAGAAGAAGAAGAAGAAGAAGAAGAAGTCAGTGTAATGTATTTTTGGCATATTTTTCTTCACCCCAGCCCCACCCCTACCTGAGTGTAATCATAACTTATAGAAGCACTCATCTGGTTTCTTTGACTTGCCAGCGACTCCCATCGCCACATTATATTTGCAACAGACTGGAAATATCCACTGAAGCACAGATAGAGAGAAAAAAAATCACACACACACACATCTATGTTACATTTATGTTGCTCTGGGTTTTCTTACTCATTTACCCATTTCAAAGCACACTTACACTGAGTTCTAAAAAGCTAACAGCCATTTAAGATAAAAAGTAGACATCCAGAAAGCATAAAGCCACTCTGATAGTCACGACAGCCCTTCTACACAAGCATACTTTTACTCAGATGAAAGAGCAGTCCGTCCAATGAAAATTTATATTTTCGACAGTTCACAAGTAGTACACACACATACACTTCGAAGTCTCTTTTATGTCCCAGCCTGCGAAAATGTTCATTTATACACCCATGTATATGAGATTGCCTGTAAGAATGTTGAGAATATCCTGTACAGAAAAGAACGTTGAAAATATCGTGTACAAAGTAGAATGTTATGAATACTGCGTACAGAGAAGAATGTTGAGAATATCCTTACAGAGAGGAATTTTGAGAATATCGCGTACATAGAAGAATGTTGAGAATATCGTGTACAGAGAAGAATGTTATGAACACGCTGTACAGAGACGAATGTTGAGAATATCTTGTATAGAGAAGAAAGTTGAATATCCTGTACAGAGAAGACTGTTGAGAATATCGTATACATAGAATAAAATTAGCACTAAAGTACCGACAGCTGCAGATTCTACTAAATGACACACAACAACCACCAGGAAGAGACGAATGACACACAACAACCACCAGGAAGAGACGAATGACACACAACAACCACCAGGAAGAGACGAATGACACACAACAACCACCAGGAAGAGACGAATGACACACAACAACCACCAGGAAGAGACGAATGACACACAACAACCACCAGGAAGAGACGAATGACACACAACAACCACCAGGAAGAGACGAATGACACACAACAACCACCAGGAAGAGACGAATGACACACAACAACCACCAGGAAGAGACGAATGACACACAACAACCACCAGGAAGAGACGAATGACACACAACAACCACCAGGAAGAGACGAATTGAATATGTGGGGTAACGTTGATAAAAGAATTATAATGTAAGCAATTTTAACTTCATGAAAATATCTGATGACCGAGGGTTGGAAAGTTGTGATCACCGATGCCTGCTCCATGACAGGCAGAAGAGGTCAAGATGTCTCAGTTTATTTCTCCTTCTCGAAATATAAACCTGGTTATTTCTGTTATACAGTGGAACTGCTACCCAATGTCAGCAGTGTTCCTGAACAAAACAACGCCCTTCTTTGATCAGGCAGCAAATGATTATGTTGGGAGTTAACGTTTGTGAAAATGAAAACCTGTAGAAATAATTCATCCAGTCTCATCGTCTGCAATCTTTCATGTAGGAAACAGGACAGATAAATGATAAATCCGACAGCCAAAGCAACTCGCATCACGCATGAACCCACATCTTGAAAACCAAGCTGGTATTTTATCAGTTGTTTACTCTAACAGCCTTTTTATCATTAAAACGTGGCTGTTTAATACGTTTTAATAATTCGCGTAATGTACATAAACATAATTACGCTGTAGCTGGGGCAACAAACAGACATAAATAGCCGAAGTTTCCAGAAGAACGTAAAACCTGGACACTTCAGCTGCTAGAGTTACAGAGTATCTACTCTCGTTAGGGATGTAACGTACTGGCGGCCTTCAGTATCGTCTCCTGCATACATTATCATTCTGTGCCATGTGGATAAGAGTGGGCGGTCATGTTTCGCCATCTCACGATCACCAAAGACGTGGATCAGCTTCGTGTTCCTGTCTCCACCATGTCATGTGGCCAAGCCATACATATATTTACTTTTCTGCCTTTCCCTCGTTCTTTTCCCCTCAATCTTACTAATTATCACCAAGTTCTTCAGTTAAATTATTTTCATAACATCTTCTTCTTCTTCTTCTTCTTCTTCAGCATTCCGAACCATTGAGGTTCTTTGCTGCAGATACAAGCCGTCTCTCTGGTTGACCTTCTCTTGCCATTCGCTGATTCCAAGTGCTTGTAGGTCTGTATGTATATTATCTCTCCATCGTCTTCTTGGTCTACCTTAGGGTCTACGGTCATTTAATTCTTCAGTATAAGCGAGTTTTGTTTCCCTATTGTCTTCCATTCTTTCTATATGCCCCAGCCATTGCAGTCTATTAGCCTTCATGGTACCAGTGATTAGCGGGGACTTAAACAGATCATACATGTCTTTGTTGCTTCTTCTTTTCCACTCTCCACTTTGTGTATCCCCAATGGGCCCAAAGATGCGTCTTAAGATTGCGTTCTCAAATGTTTGTAACAAGGCTTCGTCTCCTTTAATTGTACTCCAGGTTTCAGAACCATACAGCACAACTGGTCTAATCAGTGTTTTGTATATTGTGATTTTGGTGTTACGAGATAGCGCATTTGATTTTAGCAGATGTTGTAGTGCATAGTATATCTTATTTCCAGAGTTTATTCTAGCTTGTATTTCTTCCCTTATGATGTTGGAGCAGTTGAAGATTGTACCCAGGTGTTTGTATGTTTCCGTTCTTTTAATGGTCATATTATCTATTTGTATGTGGCCAGAGTTTTTAGCCATTCCGTCTCTTGAAATTACCATATATTCTGTCTTATCTTGGTTGATAACCAGCCCCATCTGTTGGGCTTTTTCCTTTAAGTGAGTCAATATTTCTAATGTCTTTTGTTCATTTTTCCCTATAATATCGATATCATCTGCATAACCAAGCAGTTTGGATGTTCCTCCAATAGCACATTCCTCCTTTACCTTCCTTACAACTTTCTCTAGAGCCAGATTGAAGAGTAGCGGCGATAGTGCATCACCCTGTTTCAAGCCAGATGTTATTTGGAAAGGGTCTGATTTCCTGCCTTTATATGTTACTATATTATAAGTATCTTCCATGCATAGTCTGGTCATGTTGATTAACTTCCTTGGTATTCCAAATTCCTGCATAGCATTCCATAGACTATTCCTATGGACACTATCATTAGCCTTTTTAAAATCCACAAAAATGTTATGGAGATCTCTTTTATATTCCCAACTTTTCTCGGCTATTTGTCGTAAGATAAATATCTGATCTATTGTTGATCTGTTTTGTCTGAAACCCGCCTGGTAGTCACCTAATATGTCTTCTGAATATGGTTTTAGTCTATTTAGTAATACCGCAGATTGTATCTTATAGCTTATGGACAGGCGTGATATTCCTCTATAATTTTCACATTGGAACTTGTCTCCTTTCTTAAAGGTTTTAATAGGTATCAATAATGACTCTTTCCAGTCATGGGGTAATTCTCCTGTCCTCCAGATTTTTATTATTAGTTCCTATAGCTTTAGATGTAATGCATGGCCCCATGCCTTTATAAATTATGCAGAAATTCCATCAGCCCCAGTTGCCTTATTGTTTTTAAGTCGTGTTATTACATATAGGATTTCTTCAAAAGCAGGTTCTTCAATTTGTGGTTCACACGTTAGAACCTCTTCCTGTGGGAAAGTGTTACTTGGAGCTTCACAATTTAGTAATTCAACAAAGTATTCTTTCCATGTGTTACACATCTCCTCATTGTATTTATCATATTCCCATTTTTGTCTTTTAAACCATATGTGTTGTGTTGGTGCCCTCGTTTAATTGACTTCAGTTCTTTAAAAACAACTTTCTGGATTCATTTTTCTGGTGATTAGTTTCCATATCTTTAATTATATTGCTCATATATTCTCGCTTCTGCTGCCGAACTATTTTTGTAGCCTATTTACATTCAGTTCTATATTGCTCTTCATTTTGGATGTTGTTGATGTCATTTAACCACAACTGTCTGGCACTCTTTTTCCTAATGACTGCTTCTTCACATTTTTGATTTCTTGCTTGTGTTCGTTGGCTTGAGCTACAACGCGAAGTCCTGTATGTCGGATGAAGGCATCCTGTTGTCCAACATCAGTGTGATATCATACAGGATCTGAGGTTTGCGTGAGTATCCGTTGTCCCATGTCTGGCTTACTGGTATGCAGACTGGTGGTTCCTCGCAATACAGGCAGACACTCTCCGACTTCGGAGGAACATTTTTGATTGAACCATATGTTCCTGCTATGCTTGGTTAACACACCGAGACATTCTTTTACGGTAGTTTGAATTGTATTCTTGATGTTCAACCAAGTTTGGTCAACGCTTTCCTCCAACGGGTTTTGTAGAATTTCAAGTTTACATTTGATTTCATCTGCAAATTTCTCTTTGACTGTACTTTCTTGTAGTTTTTCTCTGTTCTATGTTGGGTGTAACCTTTGTAGTTTAGCATAGAATGCTCTCTTAAGTTTTATTTTAAATTTTGCTCCAACGAGGAAGTGGTCGCTATGGCACTCAGCTCCTCTATAACTTCTAACTTGTATGTTTGATGCATTTTTGTTGTTAACTAAAATGTGATCTATTTGATTATAGGTTCTCTTGTCACATGATTTCCAAGTTTTTTAAATGTATATCTTTTCTTTGCAGTCTGGTAATGCTGATCTGCAGTCCTTTGGCTTCTGCTAGGTTGATGACTCTCCATCTATTGTCATTTGAAGTTGTATATAGCCTTCCCATACCGGCAACTTTTTTATAAGTTTGCTCTCTACCTATTTTTGCATTGAAGTCTCCCAGCACAATCAGGATATCCTATTTGGGGGTTTCTTCTATGACATCTACCAGATCATTATAAAAGTCTTCTTTAATATCACCTTCTTTCTCTTCAGTAGGTGCATGCACATTAATCATCGTTATATTTTTCCATTTACCTTTTATTCGTAATTTACTAATCCTGTCATTAACAGCTTTAAAGTTTAGAACGTTCCCCCATAACTCTTTTTTGATGACAAATCCTGTTCCTAATTCATGTTTATTTTGGATGTTTCCTCCATATATTCCATTTTGCTCTAAAGTACCCTCTCCTGGCCACCTTATTTTTTTGAATTACTCTTATATCCATGTGATATTCAACCAGCTCCCGGGTTAGTTCTTCGGCCGCTCTAGCTCGATATAGTGTTCGTACATTCCATGTTCCAAATCTCAAAAGTCCTTTAACGTTCCAAGGTCGTTGTCCAAATAAGTCAGTCCGAATTCGAGGCTTATTTATCTGTTTCGTAACAAAATAGTTTTTACAAAGGTGGGGATGTTAACCCCACGCTTCACACCCCAACCTGGAGGACCAGGGTGTTTCTCTTTATCTGTTCTCTACCCTTTGACCTGTCCGGCTTGGGAGGCCCTGTTGGTAGCTACACTACCGCCGGCATAGCTCTCAGGGTCATTGAGAAACTCAAGCTCCCCTACAGCGCCAAGGTGGAAACACCACCGGGGGAGCTTTCATAACACGCCCTCCAAAAATGTGACTGCATTTAAATACTGCTTTATATTTTTTTTCTAGACGTCACCACCAGGTAGATCTAAATAGTTAATTTAAAAACTGTAGTAGTAGGACCCAGAGAAGGACGCAGGGAAGAATTCTGAAGGGAACAGGAGAGTTCCGTAAACGGATTTCCGTTCTTTCTTTCTTCTGTCTGTCAGCTCGACTGCGACGAGCCGAATCTGTTTTAGTAGCCTATTCACGTCTGCAGCGACGAATGTCTGGCTGTGTGTCCAATTTCCAAGATAGAAGTGGACAAGTAATACATTACTATGGTTAAGAGACTATTATTTATACTGCGCTCAACTACTATACCTTATTCGTTAATATTCATGACTCCAGATTCTTGTCGGGAAATTGTCGTCTTGTGTCGCCAAATAACTCCACACTGTGAATTCGGTATTTTTCATGACAGATTACTTCTCTTCTTCTGACTTGATCTCATCATCATCAAGTGCCCTGCCAGCTGGCCTAGGCGTTCATGGCTCTCCACAGATCTCGGTCTTTGGTGTTCTGGATCAACTCTGCTGATGGTATTCCTCCATGCCACCATCCCAATCCATCCAGCATCATTTCTCTTGGTCTGCCTCTGCCTCTCTTACCCTCGATCTTTCCAGTTGTTACGATGTTCTATTTGCCTCTCTTCTCATCACATGACCGAAGAAAGATGTTTGTCTCTGTCTTATTGTTGTATATAATGTTCTAGTTTCATTAGCCTGTCTCAGGCAGTCGTTGTTAGTCACTCTGGCAGTCCAAGGAATTCGCAACATTCGTCTCAGGAACCACATCTCTGTTGCTTCTAATTTCTTCTGAATTTGTTTATTTACATTCCAAGATTTACTGCCATACAGCAAAACTGGTTCTACGTAGCATTTCAGCACTCTCTTTCTTACATTCAGTGACAGTGACTTATTGCATAAGATACTCTTCATTTTCTGAAATGCGGCTTTTGCTTGCCCTATTCTGCTCTTAATCTCTGTTGTACATCTTCCATCTGATGTTATAAATGCCCCTAGGTATTTAAAATTATCCACTTGGTTAAGAATTGTCCTCTAATTCTATTTCTATTTCACATTTTGGTGTCACCATTTTCTTTGATATCACCATTGTTACTGTTTTCTTGATATTCAAGGAGAGTCCTTTCCTAGCACTCTCTGTTACTACAATGTCCAGCAATTGTTGTAGGTCTGTTGAATTATCTGCCACCAATACTGTGTCATCTGCATAGAGTATATTATTTATAATATAACCTCCAACTAGTATTCCTGGCGTCTCTTTGATCTCTCTCATTATTACTTCGCTATAGAGGGAGAAGAGATCTGGTGACAAGACACACCCCTGTCGTACTCCTAGCTTTATCTGTTCGTAGCTACCCTCTTTATTTCCCCTTTTAATTGCTGCTACTTGGTTCCAGTAAATATTCTTTATTATTCTTAAATCTTTCCCATCAATGTTGATATCTTCCAACATTTTAATCAGTTCATCACGTTTCACCTGATCAAATGCCTTAGTATAATCTACGAAGCACTCTATTGACTTTTCTATTAGTGACCGTAATGTATATATTGCATTGTTTGTGCCCTTTCTCTCCACAAATCCATACTGTTCTTCACTAATTTCCATTTTTATTTTCTTTCTGGTTCTTCTCATTATGATTCTGAGTAGAAGCTTAGTGATATGGTTTATGAGGTTAATTGTACGAAAATCTTCATATTCAATTGCTCCTGGTCCGTTTGGTATAGCTATAAATACAGATTTCAGCATATCACTGGGTAAATATCCACTACTGTAAATATAATTCAGCATTTTGGTTAATATATCTACTCTAAAATACTTCTAATTCTTCTATTGTGATTTCATCTGGCCCAGCTGTTTTTCCTTTCTTCATGTGTTTCATAGCGTCAGTAACTTCTTCTTTTAGAATAGGTGGGCCTTCTAAGTTACATTCTTCTGTTAATTCTTCCCTTCCTCCATTATATAATTCTCTTATATACTCATTCCACCTCTTCATTATAGCACCTTCCTCTAATAATATCTTTCCTGTTTTTGATTTCAAACACCCTGTATTTATTCTTACTTTTCTTCCTGTGAACTCACTGATTTGTCTATGCATACTTAAAAAAAATTTTTTTAATGGCATTTAATTACATTGTTTTGTGTGCATAGCTCATTTAACCAACTTTCTTTTTCCTCCACACATTTATCTCTTATTTCTTTATTTATCTTAGCATACTCTTGTTTGTCATTTTTATTCTGTTTGGTTTTGTCCATCAGCATTAAGATTCCTTCATTCATCCATTTTTTCTTAGCTCTTTGGCTTCTCTCCGGTAACATTTACCATTGTTCATTTATACTCTGTATTTTAGCTATTGCATTGTACCTATTTATCACAGTCACTCTTTATTGTTCTTGAATTTCTTTATCTACATTCAGAGCCTCTTGATTAAGTCTCAAGTTCTTAAACATTTTTTTCCCTCTCTTTAATCTTACTTTTATTTGTCCACATAGTGGAACATGATCACTATTACAGTCAGCACCAGGCATTGTCTTTACATTAATTAATGCATTTCTAAATCTTTTATTAATAAGTATGTAGTCAATTTGGTTGCGTATTTTCATATCAGGGCTTTTCCATGTGTATAGTCGTCTTTTATGGTGTTTAAACCATGTGTTTCCAATTATCATATCATTAATATTTGCCCATTCTATAAGCTCTCCTCTTTCATTTCTTGTACCTAATCCGTAATTCCCCACTATATCCTCTATTTTCCCCTTCCTACATTTGAATTAAAATCTCCCAGTATTATTTTTATTTCTTGTGATCCAATTTGAGCTATTGCCATTTCTACTTCATCGTTAAAGTTTTGTATTTCTTCATCACTACTGCTTGTTGTTGGTGCATATACTTGTATAATATTTATATCTATTGGTTTGCCTTTGATTTTGACCATTATAACTATCTGAAATACACCAGTATCCATTCATAGATTTGGCTGTTTTTTCATCAAATATTATTCCTACAACTTTTTCATGTGTGACCCCTCCAGCATAAATTATTGTGTGTTTGTCGGTTATAATTTTGCCAGATCCCTTCCATCTCATCTCACTTATGCCTAGTATATTCATTTTCATGTTTTCCATTTCTCTTAGAACATTGTTTAACTTTCCTAGCTCATTTAATGTCCTAACATTCCATGTTCCTACTCTAAATTTATTTAGTTTAGTTATAGTTTTAGTTTTGCCATCAGTAGCTGGATGACGGTCTGGTGTCACCTGTGGCTCATGACTGTCCCTACCGGACGAGGATGTCCTAAGACAGCCATTAACGTCGTTCACTAATTCTGAAATATGTTTTACCCTGAAGTCTTAGGAAGATAATATGATGGTTTTCCCTTGCCTTCCACATTTGCATGGTGGTCTTTCAAAATTGCCTTTGCCAAGCCATTTCCGACTGTAAGGACAAGTGATTGCCCTGCTCTGCTCAGCTGCAGAGTTGTCCACTTATTCCGGTGGATACTCGGTCCCCAGAGCTGTGTTAGCCACACCGTGGTGTGTTACCATCCTCTACCACGGGTAGGTGCAGTTGGGATTTTCCCTCCCTAAAGCTCTGACCTGATCTACTACTAATATATATATATATATATATATATATATATATATATATATATATATATATATATATATATATATATATATATATATATATATATATATATATATATATATATATAAGCAATGTTAATTTTGATAAGCTAGATATAGCAGTACTCATACGTAATTTGAAAATACTGAGGATGTAAAGAGTATGAAACACTGCTAGTCGTCATCATCATCATGAGCCCTGTCACATTGCCTTAGGAGTTCATGTCTTTCCATAGATCTCAATCCCTGAATAAATTATTGTATTTATTAATTACATGATTCATTATGTTACCTCATATTAGGTTTAAGGGAATCTTGAAATACCAATATCATATGCCCTGCCAACTAGAATGGGTGATCTTGTCTTTCCACAGGATTATACCTTTCCCAACCCATATCTATATGTGTACCTTCCATGCATTATTAAGGAAGCCATAGTATTTATGTGAATAATAGGGAATCCTAAGGATCTTAATGTAATTATATAATAACTTTATTCCCGCAATATTCTTTGAATAATAATGCTATTTAATTTTATAATATTGTGTTGTCGTGTTTGATATCTTTATGTTTATAATCGCACATGAGAAGAATGGGGGAAGTTAATGATACAGATATACAACATCCTTTTAATAATTATTCTTATCACCAAACTCTATGGCGATGTAACAACCTCAAGTTGAGGGTGCCTATTCTACATAAACGCAACTTGATTTATGAACTGTGGAGAAGAAGATTATTTCTCATACTAATTTCCTCACTGCAGTGATGAATATGTATACACGGTATACCGCTTGAAACTGTAACTATAGTCTGTTTACTTTTGTTTGCCCCAATATAAAATCCCACATCTCAGTAACCAACTGAGGGAAAATGATGAGATTTAGCATATAACCTTATCATTATGTCCACCCAACAAAATTTCTTTTCTTCTGGAGATTGTACAGCAGACTTCAAAGTTTGTTTATATGCGGTATATAATTTACGGGTCAGAGATGAAGTGCACATTATTAAATGTATTACGTCTTCACGCGGAAACATTAACGTTGAATATTTAATTTTCTCCTGGGACATGGGATTGGCCTTATGACAAGTGCCTCGCGTAGTGGAACGGGGCATTACTGTAAAACACGTTTGTTAGCGAGAAATCACTAGTTTTTCACCAAAACATCAAAGAAATGTCGCCGCTTTCCATGATTTAAGTTGCTTTTGGACCTATCAAAGACACATCCCTTGGGTGGGAGTAAATATAAGACGGCAGGAAAAATTTCATATACTCTCCCTATATATATATATATTTCAGATACTCTCCCTCTTTAATGTTAACACAACCTCTTGTTTTGTTTTTTTTCTTTCTCATAAGTTTAATCATACTTAAGATCTTTCAGTCACACATACTCTTGTGCTTGAAACACACAGTATGACAGTTGTTGAATGTTTCCTGGCATTATACAGTAACCACATGCACACTACACACAATATGACAGTTGATGAATGTTTCCTGGCATTGTGCAGTAACTACATGCACACTACACACAATATGACAGTTGTTGAATGTTTCCTGGCATTGTGCAGTAACCACACGTACACTACACGCTATATGACAGTTGTTGAATGTTTCCTGGCATTGCGCAGCAACCACATGCACACTACACACAATATGAAAGTTGTTGAGTGTTTCCTGGCATTGTGCAGTAACCACACGTACACTACACACAGTATGACAGTTGTTGAATGTTTCCTGACATTGTGCATTAACCACACGTACACTACACACAATATGACAGTTGTTGAATGTTTACTGGCATTGTGCAGTAACCACACGTACACTACACACAATATGACAGTTGCTGAATGTTTCCTGGCATTGTGCAGTAACCAAACGTACAAAGAAATTATTAAATGGGAAACCAATGTTACCGCGAGTATTATGAAAGGAACACCACCATAGATAATTAAGCACTGTTGTGTTTTTATGTATATCCATTATCATCAATACAGACATGATCACAGTGATAGTTTGAAAAGTAGATGTGTAAATATTGTCATTGTCATATTTTTCATCATTGTGAGGAAAATCCTCAAAGTATGAAACTATGATACTGGAAAGAGTGAAGTAAATGATGCCGCCAGTTATCTAGAACATTAATGTGTACAGTTATCAGTATGATTGTATACACAAGAACAGATGTGTCAGATACGTATGATATACTTAATGGTACACGTCATTCACTGCACTGTTTATATGAAGACTTTTGTCATAAAGCTGCCATGAGCTGGAAATCAGTTCTGACAGTCTATCTAAGCAGTGATCTTTGCTTTATGTATCAATTGCAGATAAGTATAGCTGACCAGGAGTTGTAATAACACCATAATTTAACCAGGCACGCCCTGAATAGGCCACCTGGTGACAAGTGTTGAAGTTGAAGCTGGCAGGTGCAGAACCTTTCAGTTAAATGTTCATATTGTCTCCCTCACGAAAGCCACCATAGACACGTACCATGTGTAGTGCCATGAGTCAAACATTTCCCTTGTATATTATACCCAAATAGATGAAGCTTTGGTTTTTTCTTCAAAGCTTTCACTTAAGTCTCGGTGAAGTTAATTTATATATTCTATGTTGGTGATACTGTCAATAAATTTATGGAAAGTAAACATATTTTGTTAGCACAAAGATCTAACAACATGAAACGCCAGGGTATCCAGCGCCGTGCAGCCGCCTATACTCTATTTGTACCAAACAATTGGAAAGCCAAGCTTTTAGATATATATTCACAGGCTGAGATTCCCTGGTTTAACTGCCTGTTTAGAAGTCTCTTTTATTTATATTAAGAAAAAAAAGCAATTATGAATAACCGATGACATCTTGAGTTAAATGACTCAAAGAAAGAAAGCAAAGAACACTTCAGAGTATATATTAATAGATAGTGTGCAGCCTTGCCAAAGAAGAGTGGTTGCAGAAACAATGCAAAGAATTAGAGGATCTGGAAATTAAACACAACTCGAAAGAATTACATGAATACATAAAAAGATTTACAAGGAAGAAAAATAATATAACAGGAAATGGTTTTATCAGAGGAAAAAAATGGAGAAATTATAATTAATAACACTGAAATCATAAAAAGATGGACAGAGTAAACAAAAGATTTATTTTGGAACAACAGGGTCAATAGACCAACATTGTAGAATAATCAAGGTGGACCAAAAATATTAAAGGCTGAAGTAGAAAAGGCTATTAAAAGATGAAAGAAGGAAAGGCTGCAGGCCCTGATAAGATAACAACAGAGATGATAAAATCCTTATCCATCTTTGGCATTGAAACTATCACAGAATTATGTAATGATACATATAATACTGGGTACATCCCCAAAGACTTGAAAACATCCATTTTCATCACTATCACAGAATTATGTAATGATACATATAATACTGGGTACATCCCCAAAGACTTGAAAACATCCATTTTCATCACACTACCGAAGAAGTCAAGAGCTGTTTATTGTGAGTATTACAGAACTATTAGCTTAAAGTGCCACATAACTAAGATACTACTCAAGGTCATGCAAGAAAGAATTCAACATAAAATAGATGAGGAAGTAGCTGAAGAACAATTTGGGTTCTGCAAAGACAGCGGCATCAGAGAAGCAATTATCTGTTTGAGGATGTTAATCGGAAAATATATAGAAGTTAAAAAGAAGTGTATGTTTGTTTTATAGACTACAAGAAAGCTTTTGATAGAGCACAACATGAACTACTAATTACGTGCTATCAAGATATAGGAGTAGACGGAAAGTAGACTTATTAGTAACTTGTACTGGGAACAAGTGGCGTCTATTAGATGCGCAAATAACTATTCGTCGCCTATAGAGATAAAAAGAGGAGTAAGGCAGGGATGTGTACTGTCCCCAAGCCTCTTCAACCTATACACAGAAATAATGTTTAAACAAGTTGAAATGCCTGGACTTAACATCAATGGAAGAATCATAAACAATCTTAGGTATGCTGACGATACCGTGTTATTAGCAGAAAGTGAGCAAGAGTTACAAGACCTAGTGGAACAAGTAAACAGGCACAGTGCAGAATGTGGCTTAGATATTAGCATCCAAAAAACAAACACTATGATAATTAGTAGTGAAAAGGAAAGGTCATCAATGAACATCACAGTAAACGGGCAGATACTAGAACAAGTAACACGTTTCTCCTATCTTGGACATATAATAACAGATGATGGCAGAAGTGAAATAGAAATAAAAAAGAGAATAGGAATGGTCAAAATGTTTTCAACGGCATCAATCAATATTATTAACATTTAGAGAGATTAATAACGCATTAAAAATGAGAATTGTCAAATGCTACGTATATTCAACGCTACTGTATGGCGCGGAAGCCTGGACATTGAATAAGCAACTAGAAAGTCGCATAGAAGCCCCGGAGATGTGTATATACAGACGAATATGTCGTATTTCTTGGAAAGAAAAACAATCAAATGCAGAGGTTCCAGAAAAACTGGGAATGAATAGAGAGTTGATGAAGGAAATAAAGAGGAGGCAAGTGAAATATTTCTGCCATGTTAAAAAGACATGATACTCTTATAAAAACCATACTGGAGGGCAAGGTTGAGGGCAAGCGAGCAAGAGGTAGACAACGATACATGTGCGAAGATAACATCAAGAGATGGACGAACTTCAGCCTGACAGAATGTACAGTCAAGGCAAGAGACAGGCAGTGTTGGAGATCCACTGCAGCCAACCTTCATTGTGGAGACGGCACCTGATTGATTGATGTACATAGGAAATCTCTGATAGCAGTAGTTTATAGTTTTTCAGTCTAAATCCTCTTTATACTGGAAACTTTGAGGGATATTAGTAATTTGTCATTGGTCGTTGGCTAGACGTAGTGTTCATTCTGTGTCAGCGACACCCAACTCACCACCAGGCAAAGCAGGCGTTACTTGCCCTAGAATCATGCAGCGACACTTTTGACATTCCTGGAACATTCGGGACATGTTTTCAGAGGGCCATAATACAGATACAATAATGCGCTAGCGATTTCCTGTCTCGATGCTAGACTGTCTTGCAGACTGTTCGTCTCCCTGTATACCTGTCTTCTTAAAATATCTGTTTCTCGCAGCCTGTTATCTCACCCGAACAAGATTTAAGAGCGGAAATAAAAATGAATAGCGAACACGCAAATGACCTCTGAACACCGTCCGCTCTGTTTGTTTAGCATTTCACAATGTCGTCATCTCACAGCTCTCCTCCATGTTGTCCATGACAGGGCATGGTGATCAACAAGAGGCCAGAGAAGACGCAGACACTTGCCTCTCTGTTATCCAGCTGCAGAATAATGCGACAGGAATAGATGAGATCGATGACCGTCTCAAAAAATAGCAACAGAAAATCGGTCCGGCCGACCTTTCTTTTGTCGCCTCCATTTGCGAGGTTTCCAATCCCCACGGCTCTTGCCAAGATTTTAAGAACGTTCCCAAAGGGCACTTCAAACAAAGTTGTCTTTACAAATGGCAATCGTACAATAGAAGATGAAGGAAAGAGATGGGGTGTGCGCGGGCAGGGTGATAATGAACGTAAAAAATGTGAAATCCGGTTGGAACTTAATATGACAGCTATTAGTGATTCTTGAAATTGTTTACAGCGAACCCCCTACTCGTCTAGGCAAGACAATAGAAGGGAGAAAATCTCCCAGTACACGCACTAGACAGACGGTGAACGCACTAGACAGACGGTGTGCGAGAGCAGGTGAAGATGACATCAGGTCACCAAGAAATTATGCATTCCATGACGTCATGCCAGGTCAGTGAAAGGGAAACAGCTGGATTTAGATGTGATTTCTCACATTTCATTCTGTTCTACCATCCAACGACCTAATGAGCTTTCAAGTAGTATGCCAGATCTACTAGCGAGCACAGAAAACACATCAAAGGGCAACTGAATCGCTAGTTATAACATGAAAAATACATGTAACGAGTGATGATTTACACTCAGAGGTGCCAAGAGAAAATATGTAGAAATAAGGGGCTACAACATGCAAAAGTAACAATTGAAAGCTGTTGTATGCCCGCTGGTTTGTTTCCTTTCTTGTATCTTCTAGATCAGTAGTTCCCAAGCTTTTCAAACAGAGGGCCATATTAACTATTTTCGGTAGTTAAGCGGGCCACAACGTTATAAAATTATAAAATTCGTGCTATATCATTCTTACCTTTCTTAACTTTCGTCAACGAAATTATAAAACTTTAAAGGCAGTCAGTGTCAGTACTACACTGCGGTCTTTTTTTTTTGTGGGGGGGGGGGGGGGGGGGGGGGGGGGGGGGGGGGGGGGGGGGGGGGGGGGGGTTAAAATCAATAGTTCATTTAACAATAAATTTTAAATCAGTTACGAAAATCGCTATTAATGTAATTAATTTACAATTGTAACTGTTCTTCATAACCAGTTACTTAAGTTCAGATGCCAGTTTATCAATGTCATGGGCACAAATCTGTCGTGCCCAAAGTCATACGCGCAGCTAGGTTACTGTCGGTGAGTCTGGAACCTTGCTTGTTTTTTATAACGCTCATTGTGGAAAATGACTGCTCGCATCTGTAAGTCGATTCAAAACGACAAATGTATCTCTGGGCGAATGAACGCAAATGTTCAAATTGTTCGACAGGCAATAGTCGCCAGAATAAAATCATATGATCACCTGAAGGTGAAGCAGGCAGCTCCAGAAATTTACATCTCAGTGCAGAATTGCATTTCAAATCAATCACTTCGTACTGAAGGTTTTGCTGTAATTGACAGAGCTTGGCATAAGGAAATACGACGGATTTATGCAGAGGGCATCATTATCCTCCTCTATTGTGAACTCTTGAAATCTTGACTGGAAGATATCCAGAAGACTTTCAACTTTTACTGTGTCTTGTAACAAGTCACATTTCTCTCCCATGACATATTTCAGATTTAATGTCATTCCTCACAGAGCTTCTTGGTGAATGATACAATGATATCTTAATATAGCGCGGCCAAGAAACTGTTCCAATAATGACAGACATCCAGACTTTTTACCCATCAAAGCCGGAGCACCGTCGGTGATTACACTGTCCAATTGTGTCCATTCTCTTGTTTTTCTCTACATACGACATCAGAGTTTCAAACAGATCAGTCCCTTTGGTAGTTGCATACATCGATTCAAGTCCTAGAAGTTCTTCAATCACTTCAAAATTATTGTTTATTGCTCGAACGAAACCTGCGACCTGAGCTGTGTCAGAAATGTCAGTGGATTCATCCATTGCCAGTGAAAAAATTTACAATTTTTGAAATGTGCTGCTACTTGACGATGAACATCGTTGGCCTATTCTTCAACTCGCCTGTCCATAGTTTATTAGACAAAGGAATCTGATCAAATTTTGTTTAACATTTTTCTAACGCCAAGCAATCTAGCAGCAATTTTAAGGGAAGGCTTGATTATTTCTTCTGCATCGGTGAACGGCTTCTTTTTGCGAGCCAAAAGAAGAGCGACTTCGTACGACGCAAGAACAGAAATCTTGCTCTGTTCGTTAGCATTGGTGAAAAATGACTGGTCAGAGAACTTTCTCTTTTAAGTATGAAATCTTATCTTAACTCAGAGTTGATCGGATATTGAGCATTTATGTCTGAATGTGTGGTCGTGAAGTATCGTTCCAGATTAAATTGTTTTGTAACAGAAACACAAATTCCGCAGATTAAGCAAACTGGTTTACCACTACGGCTAGGCATAAACATAAATTTATCCGTCAAATCTTCGTTGAATTCACGATAAGCAACGTCTTCACATTTTCACTTTTTACCATTGTTTGAATTTAGATTTTCCACACTCATGTTTATAGGCTTTAACGGTAAATTTTTATTTGAAAAAAATCTAATTTCAACACAATACTACCGAATCTACTAAACAGTTGTAAGAGACAAGGGAAATGAACGAGCTGATAAACTGGCTGGCTCTGCACCTTCTGCAGATGGCCAGCCCATGGATCGTGCCGATGTTATTAACGTCCTTAAAGACATGTCGAGAACAGAAGACTTTGACGTCAGTGAATGCACATCTCTGTCCAGGATGAAAGACTTGGGAGTAAGAATTGGCACGGCCAGACACGAGAGGTACATCGGGAAAACGAGGTGCCTCGTTAACCAACACAGAACTGGCACTATTAGCCACCGAACGCTGATGCATATGCTGGGGGGAGGATCTAAGCACCTATGGATCTGTCCGGAGTGCAATGAAGATGCCCCAACTGATAACTGATAACTGAAGAGACGACAACATGGCACCCTGTGCACTCTGATTGGTTGACAAGACGGGATATGGGAACTTCATAACGTTTCGTTGCGAACTGATCAGGCGCATTCGATAATAATATCTGAGCATAACAACAACGGGCATAGTAAATTATCGCACGCTGGCGGAGCGCTCTGAGTGCATTTTTGAAATTATAAAAATATATTATATTATTCAACGAGGCCTCGCGTGCCACTTTCTTACAGCTGGCGGGCCACAAGTGGCCCGCGGGCCGTGGTTTGGGAACCTCTGTTCTAGATGCATCGATCAATAAATACTTGTGAATGTTTGTCCCGTCCTGTGTCAGAGGTCTCTTGGGTCTTCCAAGCACCAGCAGATGTGGCCATCTTTAAATCCTGGTCATGTTCCAATGATAAGATATTGCAAAGTTATTGATTTGCCCTCGTTGAACATATAGACAAATTTAGTAATAAGAGCACGCCACACAGAAGACAATATACACATAGAAATCTGCTAGCACAGCCGTAGATTGGAATCTGCCACTTCCAAATGACGACATAGCCCGAATAAAGGGACAAGTATACTACGACATCCCACCAATTAGACATTCTTGTATACACGCATGTGAATGCCGACTCGCCGGTCTCTGTGGCAAAAAAGGTTACGGACGCGGTTCGTAATCCCGTATACCCGCGTTGGAAACACAGCTGCGATCGATTTGGCAGCAGACCGCGTTGGTCGTGCGTTGGTTTCGGTGCCGGTCGTTCAGAAAGCAATGGCAAACTACTGAACGTAAATTTGCCAAAAGATCAGAGCGGCAGAAATGCTGGAGCTGACTGCGATGTCCTGTAAAAAGGATATGCAAAAAAAAAAAAAAAAGGAAGGCGACGTGATGAAACAAGCACAATCAATTTTAATTTTACAGAATAATTTAGGCTGTTTTATATTTGACAATAATTAATAATAAAAACAGAACAACACCATCAGTACTTTGATACATTGAGTGACATTTTTTGAATGTGTATAATCCCAGACTTGTTTACAACGCTGACAGGAGAGTGTTATGAGTGTGAGACTAACATACGCCACTGACTAGAGAAGATTGTGTGTGTCAGACAAACATACACCACTGACTAAAGAAGATTGTGTGTGTCAGACAAACATACACCACTGATCGGAGTAGACCATGAATGTGAGACTAACATAAGCCACTGAGTGGAAAAGACCATGAATGTGAGACTAACATACGCCATTGGTTCGAGAAGACCATGAATGTGAGACTAACATACGCCATTGGTTCGAGAAGACCATGAATGTGAGACTAACATACGCCATTGGTTCGAGAAGACCATGAATGTGAGACTAACATACGCCATTGGTTCGAGAAGACTGTCTGAAAACAAAACCTTCAGCCACAGATAAAACAAAGTTGCAGGTGTATGAAAAACACTGTCCACTGTTGGGAAGAATACGTGGGTATGAAAACAAATCAAAACAAACGAATACAATCTCCCACCGTTAGCTTTAATGTGAGAGTCTTAGCCACAGGCTGTGAGATACAGCGAGTGTACCACCAACATACCCAATTTAACAATCTGACACAATTATTACCACAATTTTATGAGACTAAGTTAATCCCAACGCCTTACTAGTCGGAAGCAAATCCAATCTTGATTATGTCCACGATGTAGTCAAAGATATTGCGCAGGTAAGAAAATATACTAACGCCCCAACGTTACCACATCTAAATTGTGGTTGACTAATTGGTGGTCTAACTATACACAACAGACACGTACATTATTATACACAACAAACAGTGAAATTATTATACACAACAGACACGGACATTATTATACACAACAAACAGTGAAATTATTATACACAATAAACACGGACATTATTATACACAACAAACAGTGAAATTATTATACACAACAAACACGGACATTATTATACACAACAAGCAGTGAAATTATTATACACAACAGTCACGGACTTTATTATATACACCAAACACGGACATTATTATACACAACAGACAGTGAAATTATTATACACAACAGACACGGACATTATTATACACAACAAACAGTGAAATTATTATACACAACAGACACGGACATTATTATACACAACAAACAGTGAAATTATTATACACAACACACACGGACATTATTATATACACCAAACACGGACATTATTATATACACCAAACACGGACATTATTATATACACCAAACACGGACCGTATTATAGACAACAAACACGGATATTATTATACATAACAAACAGTGAAATTATTATACACAACAAACAGTGAAATTATTATACACAACAAACAGTGAAATTATTATACACAACAGTCACGGAAATTATTATATACAACAAACACGGACATTATTATACACAACAAACAGTGAAATTATTATACACAACAAACAGTGAAATTATTATACACAACACACACGGACATTATTATATACACCAAACACGGACATTATTATATACACCAAACACGGACATTATTATACACACCAAACACGGACATTATTATATACACCAAACACGGACATTATTATATACACCAAACACGGACATTATTATATACACCAAACACGGACATTATATACAACACACACGGACATTATTATACACACCAAACACGGACATTATTATACACACCAAACTCGGACATTATTATATACACCAAACACGGACATTATTATATACACCAAACACGGACATTATTATACACACCAAACACGGACAATATTATATACACCAAACACGGACATTATATACAACACACACGGACATTATTATATACAACAAACACGGACATTATTATATACACCAAACACGGACATTATTATATACACCAAACACGGACATTATTATACACACCAAACACGGACATTATTATATACACCAAACACGGACATTATTATATACACCAAACACGGACATTATTATACACACCAAACACGGACATTATTATATACACCAAACACGGACATTATATACAACACACACGGACATTATTATATACAACAAACACGGACATTATTATATACACCAAACACGGACATTATTATACACACCAAACACGGACATTATTATACACAACAAACACGGACATTATTATATACACCAAACACGGACATTATTATACACACCAAACACGGACATTATTATACACAACAAACACGGACATTATTATACACAACAAATATACGGTACCAAAAGTCAAGGATTCTGTTACACTCCATAAAGTAAACTGGCTATAAGACACTAGCTGCATACTTTGTAGACCATACAACACTGGAAGGTGATATCAACATGCTTTATAGACCATACAACACTGGAAGGTGATATCAACATGCTTTATAGACCAGACAACACTGGATGGTGATATCAACATGCTTTATAGACCAGACAACACTCGATGGTGATATCAACATGCTTTATAGACCAGACAACACTGGATGGTGATATCAACATCAACCTTGCCGCCTTTACTTCTCAGAATATTTCCTGGTACCCATTGCAGGCTTCGTTGACCTGGCTACCCAGGCTAATTCATGCAAGTTCACCCCCACAGAGATTCGAACCCATCACCATCAGTTATTACTCTCAACAGACACTGAGATTATTATTTACAAGATACATGCACAGCACACACTGTAATTATTATATTCAACCGACACAGACATTATTATGTACACAAGATACTGGAATTATTATTTACACAGAGCACTGAGATTATTTTGTACACAAGACGCTGGAATTATTATGTACACAAAATACTGTAATTATTATGTACACAAGACAGAGACATTATTTTTTTTTTTACACAAGACACTGGAATTATTATGTACAACAGACAAACACTAAAATTAGTACACTTAACAGACACAAAAATGTAAACCATATAATTATTATTCTCATCGGAGACTGGAATTATTATGTACAGCTTACATCTACAGAAAAACAAATGTGATTATTCTACTCACCAAATACTTACACAAACATTGGAATTATTATGTACAGCAAACACGAACAGCAAACACTAGAATTATTATGTACAGCAGACACAAACAGCAAACACTAGATTATTATGTACAGCAGACACAAACAGCAAACACTAGAATTATTAAGTACAACAGAAGCAAACAGCGAACACTAGAATTATTATGTATAGCAGACACAAACAGCAAACACTAGAATTATTATGTGCAACAGAAGCAAACAGCGAACACTAGAATTATTATGTATAGCAGACACAAACAGCAAACACTAGAATTATTATGTGCAACAGAAGCAAACAGCACACACTAGAATTATTATGTACAACAGACACAAACAGCAAGTACTAGAAATATCATATACAACAGACAGAAACAGAAAATACTGAAATTATGATGTAGAACATACATTCACAGCAAACACTAGAATTATTATATACAACAGATACAAACAGCAAATAATGAAATTATGATGTAGAACATACATTCACATCAAACACTAGAATTATTACATACAACAGATACAAACAGCAAATACTGAAATTATGATGTAGAACAAACATTCACATCAAACACTAGAATTATTATATACAACAGATACAAACAGCAAATAATGAAATTATGATGTAGAACAAACATTCACATCAAACACTAGAATTATTATATACAACAGATACAAACAGCAAATAATGAAATTATGATGTAGAACAAACATTCACATCAAACACTAGAATTATTATATACAACAGATACAAACAGAATACACTGAAACTACGATGTAGAACAAACATTCACATCAAATACTGATATTATTACACCCAACTGACAGGAATGATACACAACAGACACAACAATGATCACTAGCACATCAACATCTTTCCTCTCAGATCCCTGCAAGTAATCTGCCGGCAAAATTAGTTCCATTGGATATAGTGCGGTTAGGATGATAATGTATTGCCTCATGTATTCTATACCACGGATGTATGGAGGTGCGGTGACCAGCTACCTTCCTCATGCAGTGAACAGATACCTTCTCCATCAAAGAGAAGCCCCAGAACATTCTGATAACTAGCGGGCGCCCTGCGACGCTTCACGGCAAAAACAGTAGGACAAAAGAAAAAGAAGTATTCATTTTATCAAGCTGGGTCGACCCTAGAGCAGTACAGTTTGAGAAAGAATCCTGCTAATTTGGAGATTTAACCCTGAACATTGTCGTGGCAAGGGAGCGGACAAATCACTCTGTCACTCACTTCCAACAAAACCGATGCGACAATATATGAAGATGGATCACATATTGAAGCATTTAATG
>JACEFZ010015815.1:50000-192500 GCA_014155875.1 Cepaea nemoralis
GAAGCAGAAAATGATGAAATAAGAAATTGAATGTATTTACATGCGAAGAAAGTTTTTAAAAACATTACAAGCTGGAGGTTAACAATATTAGAAGCACAAAAGTAAAGATTTTAGAAGTCGAAAGTCGAGGAGATAAGAGAAAGTAAAGAGCAGAAAGTAAAACAGAAGCAGAAATAAAAAGTAAAGCAGAAATAAGAAGTATAAAGATAAATAGGATAAAATAAGATATTAGGAGCAGGAAAAAAGAAACAAATAAATAACCAATGTTAGTGGCAGCAATCAGACTGATTAGAAGCCGAAAGTAAAGAAAACAGAGAGACAAGACAATACATGTAGGCAAGAAAAGAAGAAGCGGAATATAACGGCAAAAGATGTAGAAAGAAGAAGACATTAAAATAGCAGAAAAAACAAAACTAGAAATAATCAACGAAAGGTCAATGAGAAAAAAAAGGCAATATAAATGGATAACGTAAAGTAGGAAGATAACATAACTATATATATATATATATATATATATATATATATATATATATATATATATATATATATATATATATATATATATATATATACGCACGCACGCGCGCGCACACACACACACAACACACAACACACACTAATTTGTCAATTTATATATTGACAACGTAAAGATAGAAAAATATAGGAAGAATAAAATAAAATAAATATGAAGAACATATTGTTCAACAAATGATCACTGTAAAGTTGATGATGTTGACGATAAAGATGATACTGGTAATGACTGTATATTGAACACTATGGCGAATATTCGCAGACCAATACTTCATAATTCAGAAAACAGAAGAAGCTACTGAACGTAAAATTACCCAGAAATCACAAGCAACACATTTTGGGGTTGTTAGCGGGGTCCAGTAAATGATACATTGTTGACTATACTTCATATAATGACTGTTCACCCAGGCAATTAGTGATAAGACTCACCACAAAAGCACTCACCTGAAACGTCACGAGAATGACCACGTGTGATTGGCCAGTCAGTAGCTAGCAGCTGTCTGTCCAGGGTTATCCTCCCCACATAGGTCTCTATGTAAGTAGCGCGAACTGTAGATTATGCTTGTGCCCGCACCAACACGGCAGACGGACTGGCTCGGATTGTGCGCTTCTGTGCACGTTCCATCACTGTGATCGCCTTCTCTACTGGTAAATATCTTTCCTCTGGTTTGCTGGTGTATGTGTGTGTGCGCGCGCGGCACACAAACAGGACACGTAATCTACAAAGAGAAAAAAACAAACTGCTTCAACGAGGATGGGTCAATGTGCCCCTGTTGGCACTAACTGCAAGCCTCAGACGGGTGTCGCGGTATCGTCTTGGCTGTGTCGGGGTCAGGACGGATCAATTTACCTCTCTCTCTCTCTCTCTCTCTCTCTCTCTCTCTCTCTCTCTCTCTCTCTCTCTCTCTCTCTCTCTCTCTCTCTCAATGCAGACATACAAAACAAGCTTATGCGTACTCCGCAGCTCAGCTGAAGAGCAATCATCTACGGCGAATCACAGATACTGGCGGACAGGTCATCTACCCCGATGGCAAGTGGGGCCCTTATGGTACCATGAAGTGGGCCCCCTTAAACTTTAGACAACCTATTTGAACACAGTCTCGGTACAGACTGCATGCCCCTTAAACATTACAGCATACAAAACATGTTTCTACCTTGCTCTACGGAATATTTCCCTCAACCTCTACTACCATATTCATAATAATGACTGGTAGTCATAGTTATTTAGCCATAATTGTGCACTTCCCGTGCATTTATATGATACATTATTATTATTATTATTATTATTATTATTATTATTATTATTTAATATTACCCTAATAAGAGATGCATGAATGGATTCATGTATGAAAGAAAAGTGACAAAATAAACAAGCTGTTAGAAGGGCCTGCGTGCTAAACCCTTTGAAAATAAGGTTCGTTCTCACCCAGCCACCGATCCGTCCATTCATTCATCTGTCTGTCTGCCTGTCCGTCTATATATCTATACATCTATCTATCTATCTATCTATCCATCCATCCATCCATCCATCTATCCATCCATCCATCCATCCATCCATCACTCCCTCCCCCAGCCCACCCGTTTGTCTATCTGTCTGCCTGCCTGCCTGCCTGTCTGTCTGTCCACGATTCAGTTTTAATTTACTACTGCGCATTCGCACTAATTCCTGTTGTTGATGGCAATAGAAGATTTTGAGACATATGATGACTGCCGTATAAACAAACAACATGTCAGTGGCACTGGAATAGAGCGGTGATGATGATATTGTTACAATACCACAATGTATCATCATAAACAAAACAAAATAACCAGTCTGTGATAGCTGTTACATTAAAATAATCACATTGAGGCAGCTGACACTTTCAAATAAACATAAATTGACAACTTTTACTTGATAATCATTATTCTCTGGTAGCTGGAACTTTACAATGACGATTGTCCGGTAGCCGTTACTCACTCACTGGCACCTTGCCATCTTGACAGACGAAAGATGAGATTATGGATGGAGTTATACCTCTCCATGGCACACAGACTGGCCTGAACTGTAGAGACCATGTGTTGTCCATGCAGCATAATCCCTCTCTCGGCCTGACTAGTTCACTCCAGAGGAAAGGTAACACCTCTACATCTGGAACAAGATGTCGGATCAGCAAATAAATGCTCTAACTGTCCGTCTATCGTAGCTTCCACCCTAGACCAGTTGCCGATCAATGCTTTGGTCGTGGTCTTTCCTGTCATGACATTTAGTCTTCGGTTGCATTTTCTCTCGCCAGAATAAGTCTTGTACCCGCCCAATTGTGCTCCTCCGCCCGAAGTCGTTGGCATAATGTGGGCTATCAGTTTTAGTGAGCGCCGCCCAACATTTGGCGCTAACAGAAAGCAGGTAGTATAGTCTATCATACGGTAGCTTAGTCATATGTGACTAAGACCTGACATCCCTTGGAGAACTTTGTGACAACTGGCAAGATTGAAGGGAGAGACCAAGGGGAAGACCGAGAAATAAATAACTGGATGGCTTGGCCGCATGGCATGGTAGAGACAGGAACACGGAGCTGATCCACGACTCTGGTGATCGAGTAAGATGGCAGAACATGACCGCCCACGCTTATCGGCATGGCACATGATGGATGGATGAAAAGACAAAGCCCATTACAGGAAAGAAGAGATAACAGAGTCCAGAAACAAGACGAGTAATTTAGAAGACTGACAGACCAGCCTATGTCTCAGTGGTCTCCTGGTCTTGGAAGAGAAAGACTAAAGCGCAACAACATTGTCCAATCAAATTATTTCATTTCTTAAGTAGTATCTGTAACTGTCAAGGGCGCCATTCTTTCATCATCATGTGCCATGCCAATGAACACGGGTTGTCATGTTTCGCCATCTCACACGATCACCAGAGTCGCGGATCAACTCTGTGTTTTTGTCCAGACTAAGCTACGTGTCTCCGTGGTCAAAGACTTGCGAACGCGGTTCGTGAGCCGATTCCAGGCGTTCGAAACGCAGCCGCGACCGGTTTGTGCTGCAGACCGTGTCGCGTTGTGTTGGTATGGGAGTCGGTCGTTCAGAAAGCAATGGCAAACTACTGAACGTAAAAACTTGCCTAGTAAATCAACAGCAGCTGAAAAATGCTGGTGTTGACCGCAACGTCCTGCAAGGGACATGCAACATTTAAAAAATGCTACGTGGCCAAGCCATCCAGATATTTACTTCTCTGTCTTGTCCTGGTTGTTTTCCCCTCAAACTTGCCAGTTGTCAACACATTCTGTAGTTTGTGTGTGTGTGTGTGTGTGTGTGTGTGTGTGTGTGTGTGTGTGTGTGTGTGTGTTGTTGTTGTTGTTGTTGTTGTTGCGCTCGCTCTCTTTGAACTCAAGTGTTGTCCATACACACTATTTACAGTAGAGATGGACTGAATTTTGCGTGTAAATTAGCTTTCCCTATTAACAGTGTCCTTCGCAATCAGGCGAACCCATTCCGACTTCAGAGGTACTTGTAATTAACGTCCCTAAGTCAAGGACGACAGGTCAACATTTTAGTCCAGCTGTCCGGTGTAGGGGTTGAACCGCTAACCTCGGCATCAGCACACCGGATGTTTAAGAACACGCATTCTTACCCATTCAGCCATGTGGACCTGCATTCTCTAGTTTATTTTTGGGTCTGGAAAATGAGCATGAATGTGATGGAGTTTCACGGCGTCAAAGATAACGTTACGTCAAGGGAGGATACGTAGCACAAATGTAAATCAGTAATTATAAACATTATTAAAACACCGTCTACGTACAGAGGACTGCCGCAAAAACAAACCACAATCTCAGATACCGACGTGTTGACAATCGCCTTCCTACTGTTACTCCATCTGGCAATCTTTCACTTCTCCATCGGTCTGACATTGCCCATGTTTAGTTCCATTATTCCCTTTGTCACAATCACACTTCTCCATCGGTCTGACATTGCCCATGTTTAGTTCCATTATTTCAGTTGTCACAATCACACTTCTCCATCGGTCTGACATGCCCATGTTTAGTTCCATTATTTCAGTTGTCACAATCACACTTCTCCATCGGTCTGACATTGCCCATGTTTAGTTCCATTATTCCCTTTGTCACAATCACACTTCTCCATCAGTCTGACATTGCCCATGTTTAGTTCCATTATTTCAGTTGTCACAATCACACTTCTCCAACGGTCTGACAATGCCCATGTTTAGTTCTATTATTCCCTTTGTCACAATCACACTTCTCCATCAGTCTGACATTGCCCATGTTTAGTTCCATTATTTCAGTTGTCACAATCACACTTCTCCATCGGTCTGACAATGCCCATGTTTAGTTCTATTATTCCCTTTGTCACAATCACACTTCTCCATCGGTCTGACATTGCCCATGTTTAGTTCCATTATTTCAGTTATCACAATCACACTTCTCCATCGGTCTGACAATGCCCATGTTTAGTTCTATTATTCCCTTTGTCACAATCACACTTCTCCATCGGTCTGACAATGCCCATGTTTAGTTCTATTATTCCCTTTGTCACAATCACACTTCTCCATCGGTCTGACATTGCCCATGTTTAGTTCCATTATTTCAGTTGTCACAATCACACTTCACCAACGGTCTGACAATGCCCATGTTTAGTTTTTTTATTCCCCTTTGTCACAATCACACTTCTCCATCGGTCTGACATTGCCCATGTTTAGTTTTATTATTCCCATTGTCACAATCACACTTCCCCATCGGTCTGACATTGCCCATGTTTAGTTCCATTATTTCAGTTGTCACAGTCACACTTCTCCATCGGTGTGACATTGCCCATGTTTAGTTCCATTACTTCAGTTGTCATAATCACACTTCCCCATCGGTGTGACATTGCCCATGTTTAGTTCCATTATTTCAGTTGTCACAATCACACTTCCCCATCGGTCTGACATTGCCCATATTTAGTTCCATTATTCCTGTCACGAGATCGCCATGAGTTAACCAGATAATGAAAATACAGAAGTTTGATTAACGGGATATTTTCTAGGTCACAGCGATTTTAACTAACAGAGTAAATACAGCTGCACGAGTTACATCGGGTCAGCAAATAGTAAACATTGGGAAGTGAGTGCGCTGAATCAGACACCGCGTTGACAGTTCAATAACAGATAGAATCACATAGAATTGCCCATCTCAGTACATGGAACAGCCCTGTCTGTCATTTATAGTTCCGGACATCAGGCGAAATGGCGGCTGGGATTGTCACCACTGAACAGAAGATTGACAGTTTATCAACAGGTCGGAAGTGCCCGACTAGGGAGAAAACGGCGAGACTGTCATTTGGTATTTCCCGACATCAAACGGAATGGCGGATTTGACTGTCACCACATGACATAAAGTTGAGGGCTTGTTATGGGATACAGTGGAACACCTGCCGGACATCAACAACGTCACGTGCACAATGTAAGGGTGTTTGGAAAACCATGATTGGCAGCTTGGTATCGAAACTCTTTGTTGGAACTCGACAGTAACTCTCTAGATTGTTTTGGATGTCTAAACCAGTGATGACAAATCTAACCTTGATGGAGCCAGAGGGGGGATGGATCCCTGACAGGGGATGATCTGCCAATGTGCCACCTGTGTGGGGGCATAAAGGATAACGTCACGTGGCCAACTTTGGTAGTTTGCCATATAAACCCGAGTTGGGGCCAACTAGGGGGACTTGGAAATGTTATCGGAGTGCAATGGCACTGCAGTGCTTAGTGGAAATAATATCTACCGTGTGTTAATTAGTGACTTAATTTTACACGTGCCTATAATGGCAGATGTAGATATGATTGATAGGACTGCAGTAGTGCCATTTAAGGTATAACCTATTATAATATTAGTTCTAATTAATATAGACTGTAGCCTTGTTAAAACTATAGTGTGATGATTAGCACTGTTAGTGGAAAACTAGTTAGAGTAGAATAGTGATTTTGGCTCTGCTAAGGTGAATAGAATACTGAGGTTGCACTCTGTATTGGTCTTTCCTTGTCATAGCCTGATTCGGCCCTAGGTGGGTAGCTAATCTGCTCTATGACATAGTTTAGTTAGCTAAAGATCATTAAGCAAGGCAATAGGCTTACACTCAGCCGATAGGATCAGTGACTAGTACTATCACCAGATGTGTTGTTTCTATCCTAGGTTCCCTACCAGATCCGAGGAAACTCAACAAGTTTTTAGGAAAGGTTCAAATCCCATTCGGAAGAACACCAGTGGAACAATCAATAAAGTTGCGTACAGAACGTAACTAAAGCTAGAAGGAAGATGATTCACCAAAGAAGGGTGATGATTACGGATGCACCACACAGCATCAGACAGTAGTAACTAACTGAGAACATTAATGATAATAGTTACCTAGTGTGATATCATCTCGTGTAATAGAACACAAGTCATGATACGTGAGGCTAGATAGACACGAGTGAGGATCAATTACATTAACAATTAACATTAATAACTGTGTACACACTACAAAGGACTTGTGCATTTTTTTTAGGAACGATAGGAACGGACATTGTGTAGGGTGCAACCGGTCCATGATTAACTGTTAATACCACCGGTGTCTATTTCGGATGATCAGGAAATGGGATTACCAGAGGTCTACAGAGACAAATCAGTATCCAGCAGGATGGTTTCGGCACTGGGTGAGATGTACATGTTCTGACGTAACGTGCTTTGGTCTATCCTTGCTGGGATCAGCTGACTGAGTTGTTGTCTGAGAGTCCGATTCTACACACTTTATAGAACACGTCACACATTTTCTTCACATACACGTCTCATATACGTTACACTTTTCTTTTAATAAATTAATCTTTATTAATTTTTAGAAGCAAGAGTTCTTGAGTATGTTGCGTTGGGGAAGTATGAGAGGGGGCATAGTACGACAGTGAGAGAGTGACAGGAAAAGGTGTCCACGGGCTGATGGAGTGTGTTGGACGGAAGCTGGTGGATTCTCCAGAATATAAAAAGGAGGAAAATATTATAATGTGGGTGTCGGCTCTCTTCACTCCAGGGACGACACTGTAAAGGAGGACACGACAATTCCCTTTGTCACAATCACACTTCCCCATCGGTCTGACATTGCCCATGTTTAGTTCCATTATTTCAGTTGTCACAATCACACTTCCCCATCGGTCTGATATTGCCCATGTTTAGTTCTATTATTTCAGTTGTCACAATCACACTTCTCCATCAGTCTGACATTGACCATGTTTAGTTCCATTATTCCCTTTGTCACAATCACACTTCCCCACCGGTCTGACATTGCCCATGTTTAGTTTCATTATTTCAGTTGTCACAATCACACTTCTCCATAGGTCTGACATTGCCCATGTTAAGTTCCATTATTCCCTTTGTCACAATCACACTTCTCCATAGGTCTGACATTGCCCATGTTAAGTTCCATTATTTCCTTTGTCACAATCACATTTCTCCATCAGTCTGACATTGACCATGTTTAGTTCCATTATTTCCTTTGTCACAATCACATTTCTCCGCTTATTGCTATCCACGCATTCTTTCTTAACCTCCCCTGTTGCACATATTCATTTTACATTTATTGTATTTTAACTTCATATTCATTATCTAATATCTGTTGTTTTGTTTATAATTTCATTTTGATGGAGATACGGAAAAGTCGGACAGTTGTGTTGTATTTATTCTTACTTATTTCATTGACATTTGTCTTAGTTTTTGTTATATTATTACATTGTTTTCGCCTATGTCACTATACGTGTATTGTTTTGTTTACATGGACTGCTGCCCTAATTGCCTAATATAAGGGTAAGTGGGAATATTCTTAAATAAGTGAATCGGTATAGATATCCCGGAACACTCATACCATCTGATTGGGCGGGGGGGGGGGGGGGGGGGGGGGGGGGGGGGTGCTTTGAAGAGATTAGAACAGGAATCGCTAGAGAAAAAGTAGCCTTTTGAAAGAAGGAAAACACACTTCTTCTTCTTCAGCGTTCCGAGCCATTGAGGTACTTTGTTGCAGATACAATCCGTCTCCATTCGTCTCTCTGGTTGACCTTCTCTTGCCAGTCGTTGATTCCCGTACATTCCATGTTCCAAATCTCAAAAGTCCTTTAACGTTACAAGGTCGTTGTCCAGATAAGTAAGTCCGAATTCGAGGCTCATGTATATGTTTCGTAACAAAATAGTTTTTACAAAGGTGGGGATGTTAACCTCACGCTTCAACCCCCAACCTGGAGAACCAGGGTGTTTCTCTTTGTCTCTTCTCTACACTTTGACCTGTCCGGCTTGGGAGGCCCTGCTGGTAGCTACGCTACCGCCGGCATAGCTCTCAGGGTCATTGAGAAACTCAAGCTCCCCCACCACAACAAGGTGGAAACACCATGCCAATAAAAATATTGCACCGAGAAAAAAAGAGTGTTTAAGTGCTACTTTTGGTACGGATGTGAAACGTGGAAAATGAGCAGGCAGGTAGAAAAACATCTAATGGTAGTGGAGACGTGGTTTCTGAGGAAAATGCAATGAATCCCAAGGACAGACAGAAAAGAAACAATGAGCAAGTCCTACAAGAAGCAAATGAAAACTGTAAACTGATTAGAGAAATTAGACGTAGACGGTCAAAATGTTTGGGGCATGTTATGAGAAGAAATAAACAAGAGAACTTGGTGACAACTGGCAAGATTGAGAGAAAATAAACAAGGGGAAGACAGAGAAGTAAATATCATGATGGGTTGGCTAAATGCTATGGTCGAGACAAGAACACGGAGCTGATCCACGGACTCTGGTGATCGTGTGAGATGGCGAAACATGACCGCCCACTCTTTTCGGCATGGCACATGACGATGTCCTATTCTTTGAAAGAAGCGTTTACCTATGTATTCCGTAACCTAATATATGCTATTATCTGCAAAATATATAGCATGAGATATATTGGACAGACTGGTATACGACTGGCCGACCAATTAGTGAACACCCTACACAACATTCCAACAAACCCATCTCCAATAATTTCAGTTCTCCTATCACATTGGAGTCGAAGATGTATGTGTCACTCTAAACAACTAAATTGGACTCATTATAGAGAGTCACTTAAGTTATTTTTGTTCATCGGGTTCGAGTTAGTTGGAAAGTATGTACACTGCTGTCTGTGTTTGTCCCCCCCCCCCCCACACCCCCTCTCTCTCTCTCTCTCTCTCTCTCTCTCTCTCTCTCTCTCTCTCTCTCTCTCTCTCTCTCTCTCTCTCTCTCTCTTGCTGGAGCCGCACATACCGAAATGCTTTCATCTCTATCCTCCCGGTGAGTCTGTTCCCATTTGTGGATCACTTCCATATAGAAGAACAATTTCCACATGACATTTCAGCACTATCTTTCTGACATTTAATGAAGCTGACGTGTTATATAAGATATTGTTTCATTGTCTGAAATGCAGCTTAGAATGGTCACCAGGAAATGTCCCGGGAAAAGAAATCAACCGGTGTGTTATTCGAGTGACCATTGGAAAATACAATTATGATGAAAAAGGCCCTTAACTTGACTTTGCACCCACCATGTTGTAGACACGGAAGTCTGGCTTGCAAGAGAGGTCAATGACAGGACAACTACACCCTCTATCCCAGAAGCTCTCTTTTACAAGATCTAGCTCTTGTAAAACGTGAGAACCTATGTTGCACAGCCGTAATATCACACGCGTGCTTTTCCGACATTCACGGACGAATAGCCACAATGGTCAGGAGAGAAAATATGTAAGAAAATGAATCGTTATATATTTTCCACAAATCAGAAACATGATTTATGAGCGCAAAAGAAATGATGAAAGCACATTTATAAACTGCATATATCATAGAGCCTGCTCTACAGTATCGAATCAATTACAACGCGTCTCACATAAATCAACCGTGCGCGCATTGGCACGCACAGCGAAACTTTAATCAACGAGGGATCTAATGTTTCAAAGATTTCCTGCAATCAATCTACGAAACCACTATGTGGTATATACTCAGGCAATTCTGACGATGTTCTCTCGCATGTTTTGTTTTCTTTCACTTGTCATGTGTGTCCCAACATTTCCCCTGACTGGGTATATCAAACAGTTTTCTGCTTGCTTACTTGCAGATTTGTTGAAAGAATTTAAATAGGTTACAAAAGTCTGTGAGGTCCTCACAGCGATCGTTTAATATTCATAATCATTCGCACTCACAGAAGACATGACAGCCAAAGTGTAAATGTATTGCAGTTGATGCGAACTCACAGAAATATTGGGACCTGAAACCTGTATTTATCGGTGTTAATGGGCACTCACAGAAGACAGGTAAACTGTCGCAAATATCTATCGGCACTGATTGGCACTTGCAGAAGACATGAGACCCGAAGTATATATTTATCAGCATTGACGGCACACACAGAAGACATAGGACATAAAGCATACAGTTATGTGACCTAACGATGACTCGTGTACAAAAATTAGGCCGTTTCGCCTCAAGGAGTGAAAATGTGTTTTTTGTTTATTGTATTTACAGAAAGGCAAAGTGGTTGGCGAAGTCCTGATTATCAATCTGTCCTGTTAGAGTCGCTTGAATGCAATTTCTGGTAGTAATTATTCTTGTCTTCATAATCCAGTCTTAGGTCAGTAAAAACAGAACTGATATACTGGACATTTCAGAATAAAACTATGCGAGACAAGGTAGCATCGTGACCCAAACAGAAAACATAGATATCGGGTATCAAAATATAATAAGGAAGGTCAGCATGGCCGAATGGATAAGAACGCGGGTTCTTAATTATGCGGTGTGCTGATGCCGAGGTAAGGGGTTCAAACCCTACACCAGAAAGTTGGACTAAAATGTTGACTTCTCGTCCTTGACTTTGGGACGTAAATTACAAGTACCTCTGAAGTCGGAGTGGGTTCGCCTAATGGCGAGAGACACTGCTGATAGAGAAAGCTAATCCGCACTGAAAATTCAGTCAAATGCTACTAGAAGTACGCTTGAGCTGAAAGCGAGCGAGAGAAATTTTAAAAAAAAAAATTTAAAAAAGGCATAAAAACAGAAAACAGATATCAGGCGCACGTCTTTTATATATATATATAAAATATATATAATATAATATTATATATATATATAATATATAATATATATAAAATATTATTAAAATTTTGCCAGGCAAGTGTTTACTGCTCTCTTGGCTAAGAGAGTTTCTTCAGCACTTCTTGGACACGATCCAGTCAGTAATCAGCTTCTCACTGTCAGCCGAGTAAAAGGAATATCGCAACTGTACAAGTCTATGCACCAACAACTGCACCAGAAAGGATGACATTCAAGACATTTACAACAGTTTAAAACAGATAGTGAAAAGATGAATAATAGAGACATCGTGATAATCAAGGGAGATTTCAAAACGATCACTGAATTTGAAACAGAAGAACAAGAAGAGATCCATTCGGTATCAGTAAACGACTATTGTCACGCTGTGAGGCGGTATATGGTGCTACCGACATGTTTATACAACAATCATCATTTGATGGATGCTGTCATCAGACTCACACAGGCCGCCTTCACTTCCCTGAACATATCCCGGCACCCATGTTAGGCTGGGTTCATTCACCCATGTTAGGCTGGGTTCATTCACCCATGTTAGGCTGGGTTCATTCACCCATGTTAGGCTGGGTTCATTCACAGTGAATCCTTGGCTATTGTGATGAAATCCACTGTCGTTAACATCAGATGATTAAAATTACGAAAAACAGTCTTTTTCGCGGCTGCAAGTGTTGACTTAGTCGGTGGGAGGGGGGGGGGGGGGGGGGGACCGGGAATTCCGACTAAAACGAAATGGTGGCTTGATTGCCACCACATGACAGAAGTTAGGCTTGTTACTGTAAAATTTGGGTCAATACAAAAACCCCCTACCTGTTTGGGTTGTCAAGACAAGGGGTGATCAGGGTCATTGATTAAACAAGGGAGATAAGATCTGGAATTGGTAGTGCCCTTGAAAGACACTGCATGACATCAAAGACTTACTGGAAACACTCCCAGCAGGACAAAACAAGATGGTGTATATTAGGTAAACCCAAAAAAAGGATTGGTTGACGTTTTTTTTCCCGCAGTTAGAATTCGGAGAGCTCTCCCAGTGGTAGTTTAATTAAAAAAATTAAAACATGTGTCGTTATGGCAAAGTGTAGCGGCCATCCAGGAATGAGGCGGGTTTGCATAAGGTACAAAATATAGTCTATTTAGGCCTAATTAATATAGGGAGTCCTTGTTAAAACTAGAGTGTGATGATTAGCACTGTTAGTTGAAAACTGTTAGAGTAGTGAAGGATTTTTGGCTCTGCTAGGATGAATGCACGGGGTGATATTTGGGGAGATTTAAGAGGGTTGGGAGATGGGGAAAGTGTCCAATTGGGGGGGGATCTTTCAGTGATTGCCCCGAAGTTTTTCCTCTGTTTTGGGTCTTCTTATCATAGCCTGATTTGGACGTAGGTGAGGAGCTAAAGTCTCTATGACAGGTTTAGTTAGCTGGAAAAATAACAGAGCAAGGCAATAGGCTTACACTCAGCCGGGTAGGTCAGTGACTAGGGCTATACCAGATGGTTTTTCTCTAACAGGTTCCCTCCCAGTTACGAGGAAGCTCAACACTGGTTTTGAAAAAGTTCAATCCAATTAGAAAAAAACCCCAATTTGAACAGTCAAATGTTTCTTACGGAAAAGAATAAACGCCCCGAGAAAAAAGGGGTATATTTTTACGCTGGACTCATGACGGGAGGGTCCCCCATAACATGGCTCAGAAGAGCCAACGATATAATGATCCTGTGTGTTAAGGTTCACCTAGGATGGGTGATGTTTTTGGATACATCACACATCTTTAAAACATTTTTAAGGAAGAGAACATTAAAATGTAAGTCACATGGGTGATAGATCCAGTGAAATATTACAAAAAAAATTATATAGACTATATAGACACTAGTTAGGATCAAGAATTTAACAATAACAGGATACCTAAGTACCCCACCACATGGATTGTACATTTTTTGGAACGATAGGAAACTTTAATGTGTGTGTTTCAAACGGTTCCATGACAGCTGTAAATTACAAACAGATCTATTTGGATGATCAGGAAGAGGATTACCAGGAGTACAGATTTTCAAGTCAGGTCCGGCAGGACGATACAGCACTGGGTGGGTGAACTTGTTCGACTTAACGTGCTCTGGGGGGTGTCCTTGCAAAGGGTGAACTGACTATGATATCTGAGGGCGATCCTACACCCAAAAATAGAACACATCACAATTTTTTTCGCATACCGTCTCACGTACATTACACTTTTTTTTTAATAAATTTAAACTTTTTTAATTTTTAGAAGCAAGAGTTGTGAATATGTTGGTTGGGGAGATTGAGAGGGGGCATAGTACGACAGTGATAGAGAGAGGAAAAGGTGTACAGAACTGATGGGGTGTGTTGGAGGAAGCTATTGGATTCTCCAGAATATTTAAAAAAAAAGGGGAAAAAATAATTGGGGGTTGATCCCCCCACCCAGGGACGACACTTTAAAGTTTGGACACGACAAATATTACAAGAACGAAGTTGCAAGGTGAGGAACAGTGGATCCTTGGCTATTACAAGAACAATGTTGCAGGTGAGGAGCAGTGGATCCTTGGCTATCACAAGAACAATGTTGCGGGAGAGGAGCAGTGGATTCTTGGCTATTACAAGAACAATGTTGCAGGTGAGGAGCAGTGGATCCTTGGCTATCACAAGAACAATGTTGCAGGTGACAAGCAGTGGATCCTTGGCTACCACAAGAACAATGTTACAGGTGACAAGCAATGGATCCTTGGCTATCACAAGAACAATGTTGCAGGTGACAAGCAGTGGATCCTTGGCTATCACAAGAACAATGTTGCAGGTGACAAGCAGTGGATTCTTGGCTATCACAAGAACAATGTTGCATGGTGACAAGCAATGGATTCTTGGCTATCACAAGAACAATGTTGCAGGTGAGGAGCAGTGGATTCCTGGCTATCACAAGAACAATGTTGCATGGTGAGAAGCAGTGGATTCTTGGCTATCACAAGAACAATGTTGCATGGTGAGAAGCAGTAGATTCTTGGCTATCACAAGAACAATGTTGCATGGTGAGAAGCAGTGGATTCTTGGCTATCACAAGAACAATGTTGCATGGTGAGAAGCAATGGATTCTTGGCTATCACAAGAACAATGTTGCATGGTGAGAAGCAATGGATTCTTGGCTATCACAAGAACAATGTTGCAGGTGACAAGCAGTGGATCCTTGGCTATCACAAGAACAATGTTGCAGGTGACAAGCAATGGATTCTTGGCTATCACAAGAACAATGTTGCATGGTGACAAGCAATGGATTCTTGGCTATCACAAGAACAATGTTGCATGGTGAGAAGCAGTAGATCCTTGGCTATCACAAGAACAATGTTGCATGGTGAGAAGCAGTAGATTCTTGGCTATCACAAAAACAATGTTGCAGGTGACAAGCAGTGGATCCTTGGCTATTACAAGAACAATGTTGCATGGTGACAAGCAATGGTTCCTTGGCTATCACAAGAACAATGTTGCATGGTGACAAGCATTGGATCTTTGGCTATCACAAGAACAATGTTGCATGGTGAGAAGCAGTGGATCCTTGGCTATCACAAGAACAATCTTGCATGGTGACAAGCAGTGGTTCCTTGGCTATCACAAGAACAATCTTGCATGGTGAGAAGCAGTGAATCCTTGGCTATCACAAGAACAATGTTGCATGGTGAACAAGCAGTGGATCCTTGGCTATCACAAGAACAATGTTGCAGGTGACAAGCAGTGGATCCTAGGCTATCACAAGAACAATGTTGCATGGTGACAAGCAATGGTTCCTTGGCTATCACAAGAACAATGTTGCATGGTGACAAGCAATGGATCCTTGGCTATCACAAGAACAATGTTGCATGGTGACAAGCAGTGGATCCTTGGCTATCACAAGAACAATCTTGCATGGTGACAAGCAATGGTTCCTTGGCTATCACAAGAACAATGTTGCATGGTGAGAAGCAGTAGATCCTTGGCTATCACAAGAACAATGTTGCAGGTGAGGAGCAGTAGATCCTTGCCTATCACAAGAACAATGTTGCATGGTGACAAGCAGTAGATCCTAGGCTATCACAAGAACAATGTTGCATGGTGACAAGCAATAGATCCTTGGCTATCACAAGAACAATGTTGCAGGTGACAAGCAGTAGATCCTTGGCTATCACAAGAAAAATGTTGCATGGTGAGAAGCAGTAGATTCTTGGCTATCACAAGAACAAAGTTGCATGGTGAGAAGCAGTAGATTCTTGGCTATCACAAGAACAATGTTGCATGGTGACAAGCAATGGTTCCTTGGCTATCACAAGAACAATGTTGCATGGTGACAAGCAATGGTTCCTTGGCTATCACAAGAACAATGTTGCATGGTGAGAAGCAGTAGATTCTTGGCTATCACAAGAACAATGTTGCAGGGGACAAGCAGTGGATCCTTGGCTATTACAAGAACAATGTTGCATGGTGACAAGCAGTAGATCCTTGGCTATCACAAGAACAATGTTGCAGGTGAGGAGCAGTAGATCCTTGGCTATCACAAGAACAATGTTGCATGGTGACAAGCAGTAGATCCTTGGCTATCACAAGAACAATGTTGCGTGGTGACAAGCAATGGTTCCTTGGCTATCACAAGAACAATGTTGCATGGTGAGAAGCAGTAGATCCTTGGCTATCACAAGAACAATGTTGCAGGTGACAAGCAGTGGATCCTTGGCTATCACAAGAACAATGTTGCATGGTGAGGAACAGTGGATCCTTGGCTATCACAAGAACAATGTTGCATGGTGAGAAGCAGTGGATCCTTGGCTATCACAAGAACAATGTTGCATGGTGAGAAGCAGTGGATCCTTGGATATCACAAGAACAATGTTGCATGGTGACAAGCAATGGATCCTTGGCTATCACAAGAACAATGTTGCATGGTGACAAGCAATGGATCTTTCTCTATCACAAGAACAATGTTGCATGGTGAGAAGCAGTGGATCCTTGGCTATCACAAGAACAATCTTGCATGGTGACAAGCAGTGGTTCCTTGGCTATCACAAGAACAATGTTGCATGGTGAACAAGCAGTGGTTCCTTGGCTATCACAAGAGCAATGTTGCAGGTGACAAGCAGTGGATCCTTGGCTATTACAAGAACAATGTTGCATGGTGACAAGCAATGGTTCCTTGGCTATCACAAGAACAATCTTGCATGGTGACAAGCAATGGTTCCTTGGCTATCACAAGAACAATGTTGCATGGTGACAAGCAGTGGATCCTTGGCTATCACAAGAACAATCTTGCATGGTGACAAGCAATGGTTCCTTGGCTATCACAAGAACAATGTTGCATGGTGACAAGCAATGGTTCCTTGGCTATCACAAGAACAATGTTGCATGGTGACAAGCAGTGGATCCTTGGCTATCACAAGAACAATGTTGCAGGTGAGAAGCAGTGGATCCTTGGCTATCACAAGAACAATGTTGCAGGTGACAAGCAGTGGATCCTTGGCTATCACAAGAACAATGTTGCAGGTGAGGAGCAGTGGATCCTTGGCTATCACAAGAACAATGTTGCAGGTGACGAGCAGTGGATCCTTGGCTATCACAAGAACAATGTTGCAGGTGACAAGCAGTGGATCCTTGGCTATCACAAGAACAATGTTGCAGGTGAGGAGCAGTGGATCCTTGGCTACCACAAGAACAATGTTGCATGGTGAGAAGCAGTGGATCCTTGGCTATCACAAGAACAATGTTGCAGGTGAGGAGCAGTGGATCCTTGGCTATCACAAGAACAATGTTGCAGGTGAGGAGCAGTGGATCCTTCGCTATCACAAGAACAATGTTACACGTCACTTTGCATGACTATTCGATCAACCCCAAACCCAGGATGATCTTCTATTCTCTTTTATGTTCAGTAGTTTGCCACAACAGATGCCAGGAAAATCATGTATTGCAGCAAGGGGAAGGCAAAGAAGAAAATACCTGGATGGCTTGGCCACGTTGTATAGTCTAGACAGGAACACGGGGCTGATCCACGACACTGGTGATCGAGTGAGATGGCGAAACATGACCGCCCACGCTTATCAGCATGGCACATGATGATGATGACGTTGCCATTACTTTCTGAACGAGACGTTAATGTTGAAGTCCCACTGACCGGTGTAGGGAATAAACCCGGCTGTCAGCGCACCGGAAGTTGAAGCGCTAGGGCGGTGAGCCAGGCGACCACGATGTCCTCGGTCCTAAACTAATAACTACAATACTTAGAAGAAGAACATACATGTAATCCAGTGTTGCGCACCCATCAACTATACAGATGAATAAGACAAGGATGTTGCACGAACCTCCAAACTGCCACAGGTAACCAACGAGATGGCAGCATCAAACTTGTCATCGAGGACCTGAATGCCGAGATAGGACCGGATGACACGGAATAACGGAGGAAACGCGAACTTGGGTACATCAGGGAAAATATGGAATTATATACGCAGAATTTGAAGGTTTAAAGGCAGAACTGTTTTTGCACATAACAGAATACAAAATGAATGTGCATACCACAAAAGCACATTGCAAAATATCAAATTGATCATGTCTGCATTAATGGGAAAATTGAGTTCATCTTTTCGCCTTTTACAAGTTTTTAGAGGAACACATATAGAAACACATCAGCTTCTGCTGATTAAACACAATAAAGTTGACACTGAAGAGATATATAGCATCTTATAAACCTATAAATGAATACAATGTAGTATATTTCAGAAAGTAAGTAACAATGTATGATGCAGTCTCTACTTATCACCAAGTCTACAGTTTGTAGACGTGGTAAGTATGAAGATTGTTGGCACAGGCCATGGGCAGTTGAAACAACACACCGTGTTTACGTCTCTGAAAAATAGGAACATCATAAATCATGAATAATGCCTGAAACGCTTGAAACGGAAGAAAGGAAACATTAAACAGCAGATTTAAACAACAGCAACACCAGAGCTATTAAAGTCAAAACCCATCAAACATACCCAGACGCTAACAGAGTCGTTAGGAAGCTCATTAGGGGGCATACAATAGTTTGATAGGTTAAAAAGAGAGGCAGAAGTAATTAGCAGCAAAAAGAGGCATCAATGCCCTTTACAGCACCACAATGAAAATAGTAGGAAAATGTGATTAATCAAGTGGATATGGCAAACATTAGTAATTGGAAAGTGTTCAACAATATGTAAGATCAAATCGACCGATGATATAAATACTTTTAACAACCTCTGAAGGTCCCAAAAGACCTTGCAGATATTCAGCCTGCAGACTTAGGGTTGGCTCTCAATCATAAGAAACCATCTAAATAAGACATACGAAAAGCTGTCAAACTTGTATTGGATGGGAAAACTGCTGGTCCAGATGGTATCCAAACTGTTAGAGCCAATATAAACACCTCGACTTAATTAATGCACACAATAGTTAGCAGTCTGAGAGGCGGAAGAAATGCCAACAGACATGAGAAAAGGATATCTGGTGACGCTGCCAGATGAAAGGAACCTGCCAGAATGTAAACATTTCACGGGGATATTATTATTGTCAATTCCTTGGAAAGTTTTTAGCCCGATCATTCTGGAGACACTGCGGTGGGATGCCACTGACAAACAACTAAGAGGTGACCAGACTTCGCAGAACTGTGGTCAGGTGATACCCACCATCTTTATGTACTCTTTGATGTGGAATATTACTCCCTCCTGTGACATATTGATTCAATTCGCAAAGAAATTGTGAATTCTTCTTCTACTGGAGCTGCTCTTTGTCCCCTTTATGGGGGAAATAGACCCCCAACAAACTCACTTCAAGTATTCCTATATGTTGCTATCTCATGCAGCTTGCATCATGGCCTCCCCATATTATTCATCTTTACTTGTAGTCCTCTTCTCCGTGTGTTATCATCTTCTGTAATCTCTTCTCATGTATCCTCCATGTGTGTCCTGTCCGGCGCCAACGTCTTTCCCTCACGTCTTGATTCGCTGGAATCTGTCTAGGTATCGTCCCAAGTTCCACATACCATTTGTGTCCTTCTGTTCTTTCCCTCACGTCTTGATTCGCTGGAATCTATCTAGGTATCGTCCCAAGTTCCACATACCATTTGTGTCCTTCTGTTCTGCGCAGGGACCAGTTAATGAATGTTTGTAAGTTATTTGTAATTGTTGTAATAGCTGCTGGTGTTTCTGATCCATATAACAGTATTGATGTAAGGTTTGATGTAGATATCGTAAGATTGGAACTAGTGTTAGCTTCTTTTCATTTCTGCAGGTTTTCTGGTATTATTGACACTCCTCTAGCCTTGTGGAGTATTTTGTTAATATCTTTGACTGTTCCCTCGTTTTTACATGCAATTCTTAATAAATAGGTGTGTGACACCATCTCTTCCATGCTTCTTTGCTAATGGATACGGACAGCATGCATGTACGTACGGACGTAGTTACCTACCTACCTACCTACCTACCTACCTACCTACCTAACTACCTACCTACCTACCTACCTACCTACCTACCTACCTGCCTGCAGACAGACAGACAGACAGACAGACAGACAGACAGACAGACAGATAGATAGATAGATAGATAGATAGATAGATAGATAGATAGATAGATAGATAGATAGATAGATAGATAGATAGATAGATAGATAGATAGATAGATAGATAGATAGATAGATAGATAGATAAAGGGAGAGCTAAGCGTGGAGCGGGTGAGGACAGATGAAGGAACAATTCAAAGAAACTGCTGTAAAGACTGAAAACAGTATGTCAAAACCACAGTGACGGAATAAACAAATCGGACGCCATGACAAAAACAATCAACGGCAGTCTGAAATGCATACAAAACAAGAAAAGAATGAAGACATTTAATGGCCGAGCCCCACAATGAACAAGTCAGGTCGGCCAAATTACGCAAATCAGATCTTTTCTATTCAATCCGAATAATGTATGCAGTGAACACAATGCGACCTGGTACTAATCCCTCCTGATGGGGTTTTGCCGAGAGTTAAGCTCAGGCAGGAGAATGTGCTAGTCTGTCTTTTCTTTCCCTAGAGTTCACGACAATTAAGGTTGTCTTAACTCTTTCAACACACACCCGTACAATTGTTTCCAGCCTAGAAATCTATGTAGAGGTGCAATACGAATGATCGGGTCATGATGGAGGTGTTTAGCGTTATTGCGTATTTCAATACTGTCTTCCATTTCCATGTCATTGTTGTAGAGTAGGTGTGATCCGTATGCTACATAAACTCTTGATCATGTTGTGGTTGACAAGGTTATGATTGGTCAGGTTATGATTGACGAGATTATGATTGGTCAGGTTATGATTGATGAGATTATGATTGATGAGACTATGATTGATGAGATTATGATTGATGAGACTATGATTGATGAGATTATGATTGATGAGATTATGATTGATGAGATTATGATTGATGAGGTTATGATTGGTCAGGTTATGATTGATGAGATTATGATTGATGAGATTATGATTGGTCAGGTTATGATTGATGAGATTATGATTGATGAGATTATGATTGATGAGATTATGATTGATGAGATTATGATTGGTCAGGTTATGGTTGATGAGGTTATGATTGGTCAGGTTATGATTGATGAGATTATGATTGATGAGACTATGATTGATGAGACTATGATTGATGAGATTATGATTGATGAGATTATGATTGATGAGATTATGATTGATGAGGTTATGATTGATGAGATTATGATTGATGAGATTATGATTGGTCAGGTTATGGTTGATGAGGTTATGATTGGTCAGGTTATGATTGATGAGATTATGATTGATGAGACTATGATTGATGAGATTATGATTGATGAGATTATGATTGATGAGATTATGATTGATGAGATTATGATTGATGAGGTTATGATTGGTCAGGTTATGGTTGATGAGATTATGATTGATGAGATTATGATTGATGAGACTATGATTGATGAGATTATGATTGATGAGATTATGATTGATGAGACTATGATTGATGAGACTATGATTGATGAGACTATGATTGATGAGACTATGATTGATGAGATTATGGTTGATGAGATTATGGTTGATGAGATTATAATTGATGAGATTATGATTGATGAGACTATGATTGATGAGACTATGATTGATGAGATTATGATTGATGAGACTATGATTGATGAGATTATGGTTGATGAGATTATGATTGATGAGATTATGGTTGATGAGATTATGATTGATGAGATTATGATTGATGAGACTATGATTGATGAGATTATGATTGATGAGATTATGATTGATGAGATTATGATTGATGAGACTATGATTGATGAGACTATGATTGATGAGACTATGATTGATGAGATTATGATTGATGAGATTATGATTGATGAGATTATGATTGATGAGGTTATGATTGGTCAGGTTATGGTTGATGAGATTATGATTGATGAGATTATGATTGATGCGATTATGGTTGATGAGATTATGATTGATGAGATTATGATTGATGAGATTATGATTGATGAGACTATGATTGATGAGACTATGATTGATGAGACTATGATTGATGAGATTATGATTGATGAGATTATGATTGATGAGATTATGATTGATGAGGTTATGATTGGTCAGGTTATGGTTGATGAGATTATGATTGATGAGACTATGATTGATGAGATTATGATTGATGAGGTTATGATTGGTCAGGTTATGGTTGATGAGATTATGATTGATGAGATTATGATTGATGAGGTTATGATTGGTCAGGTTATGGTTGACGAGGTTATGATTGATGAGATTATGATTGGTCAGGTTATGGTTGACGAGGTTATGATTGATGAGATTATGATTGGTCAGGTTATGGTTGACGAGGTTATGATTGATGAGATTATGATTGGTCAGGTTACGGTTGACGAGGTTATGATTGATGAGATTATGATTGATGAGATTATGATTTGTCAGGTTATGGTTGACGAGGTTATGATTGATGAGATTATGATTGGTCAGGTTACGGTTGACGAGGTTATGATTGATGGGATTATGATTGATGAGATTATGATTGGTCAGGTTATGGTTGACGAGGTTATGATTGATGAGATTATGATTGGTCAGGTTACGGTTGACGAGGTTATGATTGATGAGATTATGATTGATGAGATTATGATTGATGAGGTTATGATTGATGAGATTATGATTGATGAGATTATGATTGATGAGATTATGATTGATGAGATTATGATTGGTCAGGTTATGGTTGACGAGGTTATGATTGATGAGATTATGATTGGTCAGGTTACGGTTGACGAGGTTATGATTGATGAGATTATGATTGATGAGGTTATGATTGATGAGATTATGATTGACGAGGTTATGATTGATGAGATTATGATTGATGAGATTATGATTGATGAGATTATGATTGACGAGGTTATGATTGATGAGATTATGATTGGTCAGGTTATGATTGACGAGGTTATGATTGATGAGATTATGATTGGTCAGGTTACGGTTGACGAGGTTATGATTGATGAGATTATGATTGGTCAGGTTATGATTGATGAGATTATGATTGATGAGATTATGATTGGTCAGGTTACGGTTGACGAGGTTATGATTGATGAGATTATGATTGATGAGATTATGATTGATGAGATTATGATTGATGAGATTATGATTGGTCAGGTTACGGTTGACGAGGTTATGATTGATGAGATTATGATTGGTCAGGTTATGGTTGACGAGGCTATGATTGATGAGATTATGATTGGTCAGGTTATGGTTGACGAGGCTATGATTGATGAGATTATGATTGGTCAGGTTATGGTTGACGAGGCTATGATTGATGAGATTATGATTGGTCATGTTATGGTTGACGAGGTTATGATTGATGAGATTATGATTGGTCATGTTATGGTTGACGAGGTTATGATTGATGAGATTATGATTGGTCATGTTATGGTTGACGAGCTATGATTGATGAGATTATGATTGGTCATGTTATGGTTGACGAGGTTATGATTGATGAGATTATGATTGGTCAGGTTTATGATTGACGAGGTTATGATTGATGAGATTATGATTGGTCAGGTTATGATGACGAGGTTATGATTGATGAGATTATGATTGGTCAGGTTATGGTTGACGAGGTTATGATTGATGAGATTATGATTGGTCAGGTTATGGTTGACGAGGTTATGATCGATGAGATTATGATTGATGAGATTATGATTGATGAGATTATGATTGATGAGATTATGATTGAGGAGATTATGATTGATAAGATTATGATTGGTCAGGTTACGGTTGACGAGGTTATGATTGATGAGATTATGATTGGTCAGGTTATGGTTGACGAGGTTATGATTGATGAGATTATGATTGGTCAGGTTACGGTTGACGAGGTTATGATTGATGAGATTATGATTGATGAGATTATGATTGGTCAGGTTACGGTTGACGAGGTTATGATTGATGAGATTATGATTGATGAGATTATGATTGGTCAGGTTATGGTTGATGAGGTTATGATTGACGAGATTATGATTGGTCAGGTTACGGTTGATGAGGTTATGATTGATGAGATTATGATTGATGAGATTATGATTGATGAGGTTATGATTGATGAGATTATGATTGATGAGATTATGATTGATGAGATTATGATTGGTCAGGTTATGGTTGACGAGGTTATGATTGATGAGATTATGATTGGTCAGGTTACGGTTGACGAGGTTATGATTGATGAGATTATGATTGATGAGGTTATGATTGATGAGATTATGATTGACGAGGTTATGATTGATGAGATTATGATTGATGAGATTATGATTGATGAGATTATGATTGACGAGGTTATGATTGATGAGATTATGATTGGTCAGGTTATGATTGACGAGGGTATGATTGATGAGATTATGATTGGTCAGGTTACGGTTGACGAGGTTATGATTGATGAGATTATGATTGATGAGATTATGATTGATGAGATTATGATTGATGAGATTATGATTGGTCAGGTTACGGTTGACGAGGTTATGATTGATGAGATTATGATTGGTCAGGTTATGGTTGACGAGGCTATGATTGATGAGATTATGATTGGTCAGGTTATGGTTGACGAGGCTATGATTGATGAGATTATGATTGGTCAGGTTATGGTTGACGAGGCTATGATTGATGAGATTATGATTGGTCATGTTATGGTTGACGAGGTTATGATTGATGAGATTATGATTGGTCATGTTATGGTTGACGAGGTTATGATTTATGAGATTATGATTGGTCATGTTATGGTTGACGAGGCTATGATTGATGAGATTATGATTGGTCATGTTATGGTTGACGAGGTTATGATTGATGAGATTATGATTGGTCAGGTTATGATTGACGAGGTTATGATTGATGAGATTATGATTGGTCAGGTTATGATTGACGAGGTTATGATTGATGAGATTATGATTGGTCAGGTTATGGTTGACGAGGTTATGATTGATGAGATTATGATTGGTCAGGTTATGGTTGACGAGGTTATGATTGATGAGATTATGATTGGTCAGGTTATGATTGACGAGGTTATGATTGATGAGATTATGATTGGTCAGGTTATGGTTGACGAGGTTATGATTGATGAGATTATGATTGGTCAGGTTATGGTTGACGAGGTTATGATTGATGAGATTATGATTGGTCAGGTTATGGTTGACGAGGTTATGATTGGTCATGTTATGGTTGACGAGGTTATGATTGGTCATGTTATGGACTGACGAGGTTATGATTCGTGAGATCATGAATTATTAGGTAAATATTGAAGGTTAATATTTTTGTGTACGCTCGTTTTGAACTTAAGCGCAGTCCATTGATTACGTTATGCTTGATAAAGTTATGACTGATCAGGCAGATTACTGATTAAAGTTAGAATTAACCATAATTACGTGGTCAGGTTATTTATTTATTTATTTTGTTCGCATATCCTTTAAAGGACATCGCTGTCAACATCAGCATCTTTCAGCTGATTGTTGATTTCTTGGCAAGATTACGCTCAGTAGTTTGCCATTGATTTCTGAGCGACCGGCTCACTTACCCCGTAAGTTACCAACGTGGCTAGAACCGCCACCGACTCTCGCGCACGTCACGTTACTCACGAGAGTATACGGAATTACGGAGAAAGTCGCTAACCCCAAGGCCAGGGAGAACGGCGGTCAGGTTAATACTGGACATATTACATATGATCAGGTTATGACTGATCAGGTTAATATTGAATGTTAGTGATTTTTCAGATTAAGATTACTCATGCTAAAATTGATCATCTTATGATTGATCAAGTTACTATTTAATGTTACGATTTATCCGGTTATGACTGGTTAAGCTACAACTGATCAGATTATTACTGATTAGGCTACAATTTATCAGGTTATGATTGATCAAGTTAATATTGAATTGTGTGATTGTTCAGGTTAATATTGAATGTTATGATTGATCACGTTAATATTGTTCAGCTTATAATTGTTCAATATAACATTTGATCAGGAGACAGTTGTTAAGGTTACAATTTTTCAGGTTATAATTATTCAGGATACAATTATTCAGGATACAGCTGGTCAGGTTATAATTGTTCGGGTTATAATTGTTCAGGATATAATTATTCAGGATACAATTGTTCAGGACACAATTGTTCAATTTACAATTGGTCAGGATAGAATTGGTCATGATGCAATTGTTCAGGTTATAATTGTTCAGGAAATAATTGATTAGGATATTATTGTTCAGGATACAATTGTTCAGGATATAATTGTTCAGGATACAATTGTTCATGTTACAATTATTCAGGATACAATTGTTCAGGTTATAATTATTCATGAAATAATTGGTAAGTATATAATTGTTCAAAATACAACTAGTCAGGTTATAATGTTCAGGTTACAAGTATCCACATTACAACTCTTCCATGTTACGGCTGGTCAGATGGTGGTAACGCATTGCTTAGCTCGACATCCCGGGGTTCAAACCTTCGAAGTGGGGGTTTTATTGTTCGCTGACCTGGCACCCGGCTGGACTCAGACTCACGTGTGTATCATTCAGTTTCCTGGAAAATAAAGGCAGCCGGCATAGTATCGATCAAATCCCTCGTCGACTGCCTAATGATGGACACTTGTGGAGCTAGCACGATATACCCAGAACGCCTTGGAAAGGCCTCCTTCACAGACTACTTTACTGATTACTTTACTGATTACTTTACTGCCTATTTTACTGACTGCTTTACTGACTACTTTACTGCCTACTTTATTGACTTATTTATTGACTACTTTACTGCCTACTTTATTGACTACTTTACTGCCTTCTTTACTGACTACTTTATTGATTACTTTACTGACTGCTTTACTGACTACTTTACTGACTACTTTACTGCCTACTTTACTGCCTACTTTACTGACTACTTTATTGATTACTTTACTGACTGCTTTATTGACTACTTTACTGCCTACTTTAATGACTTCTTTATTGACTACTTTACTGCCTACTTTATTGATTACTTTACTGCCTACTTTATTTACTACTTTTACTGCCTACTTTATTGACTACTTTACTGACTACTTTACTGACTACTTTATTGATTACTTTACTGACTACTTTACAGACTACTTTACTGCCTACTTTATTGACTATTTTACCTGACTACTTTACTGCCTACTTTATTGACTACTTTACTGCCTACTTTATTTACTACTTTACTGACTACTTTACTGCCTACTTTATTGACTACTTTACTGCCTACTTTATTTACTACTTTACTGACTACTTTACTGCCTACTTTATTGACTACTTTACTGACTACTTTACAGACTACTTTATTGATTACTTTACTGACTGCTTTACATGACTACTTTACATACTACTTTACTGCCTACTTTATTGACTATTTTACTGACTACTTTACTGCCTGCCGTACTGACTACTTTACCGCCTACTTTATTGACGACTGACTACTTTACTGCCTACTGTACTGCCTACTTTACTGACTACCTTACTGACTACTTTACTGCCTACTTTACAGACTTCTAATTTGGTTGATTCGCTATCATCAAGTACCTTGCCGACTAGCAGGGACGTTCATGCTTCTCGACATCTGGCATTCTTCAAGGCATATATCAATTCGTGTGTCGACCTCTGCTTGACATAAGACTGTCAAGTATGTTCTCTCGTTGTCTTCCGCCATCTCTCTTGGTTACATACAACAAACAGCCCACCCTGCTAGTTTCATACTCTCAACAGATGTGTTATTGTTGTAGTTGTCTACATCCTGTTTCCTTTGTTTCCGTCTAGGTTTGTATTACAGGAAAGACAACCTGTATTGTGTGTGTGGAGTTTACACAAGCAGCCCGCTAACACAACAAGGTAATGACAACCACTCCAACGAAGACAACCAATCCTACACATACCTGACAGCGTACAAGTCACTAGAAACATATGCTATAATCAGTGGCGTATCCGAGGCAGTTAACCACACTTCTACGGCCGTGGGTGTTAGGGGATCTCTACCCCACATCGCCCGCCTCAGCATAACTAGAACAATGAGTTCACTTCTAGTAAGAATTGCCAACCCTGGCCCTCAAATTGTACCCTTGGACTTGTGGGCTATTTAGGAAATTAATATAACAGTCACATGGCAACCTACCAAGAGCGTGTGGCATGGCTGGATTGAGAAGAGAGGCGTATAAATAGCAACCATGTTTGATGAATGAATTGATGCAAAATATAAATGGGAAGCTCGGCGTAACGAACCAAGTCTGTATCAAGAAACGAAAACATACACTTAGGTAGAAAGAAACTTGAAGTATCACAGTGAGCTCGGAACTGTATTCTTCCCCTATACGAGTGTAGGACAGACATGGAAGGAACTGCCAAATGTGGCAAAGGATGAATTGGCTGAGGACCTATCTTCTTCTTGGGGATTAATGACAGCAGCGGAGGAAGAAGACGAGACATGTCACCACAGATACTACAGACGGTGGTGACCGTCGCCTGTCACTATCAGAACATTCTGAAATAATCCGGCACCCATCTTTCAAGGCTGGGTCCACCGCAGAGTTTACTGGTAGGGAAATCAATCGCTGTTTTTGGTAGACTAGCGCAATAATCGCTACACCAGGAGACATTAAAACCATGGGCGTGCAGTCGTTAAACAACCGTTGGTACATTCTTAGATATAACTACGGTAGTCGTTAAACAGCCAATGATACATCCAAGGATAAAACTACGGTAATCGTTAAACAGCTATCGATACACTTATAGATAAAACGACAGCAGTCGTTAAACAGCCGTTGATATACTTATTCATAGACAAAACTACCGTGGCTGTTGAGCAGCCGTTTTACACAATGTAGTAGTAGTGTTAGGCACATCTGACTATTATCAGTACTGGATGCCGGAATGTTTGAGGATCGACTAGCGTGCTGTTTGAAGTGGCGTAGTAAACTAAACCGCATAACGACAAAAGCCTGTGACCTAGATACATCCGGAATAGACCAACCATGTAACGACCCCAAGAAGTATCGATGGCGGGGTCAAAACGACCTTTAGCACGACACGTTTCACGTTCCAATGAAATAATGCACGTAAGCAGAAGTACTTATTGGCATTGGGAGAAACCAAGGAGCAAGCAGTCTGCTCTCAATGTTGGCCCCGTATTTAAAACAAAAAAAGATGAGGAGCGACAAAGACAGTTGCAGTCAGGTGCTTAAGCGTACGTATCAGGTTCAATGAGCAACAGCTTTCCTGTTAGAGTTTGCTGTTTAGAGGTGGGTGGAGGGGGAGGGAAACTATTTCGCGTTTGCCCCCCGCCCTTGAAGGTCACGTCTTGTTGTGCCGTCAATCTGTGGTTAGGCAGTTACCGTGTCTGCGGTTTGGTGGTCTGTTGTTTGGTTGTTACCGTGTCTGCGGTTTCGTGGTCTGTTGTTTGGTTGTTACCGTGTCTGCGGTTTGGTGGTCTCTTTGGTTGTAACGAAAGATGAGTGATTGGAAGGGCCTAATGTAAGACGGGCCTGCGTGACCAATTTGTGACCCATTTAAAATAAAGTTGATTTGATTTGAAAGTTGATTTGATTTACCGTGTCTGCGGTTTGGCAGTCTTTTGTTTGGTTGTTACCGTGTCTACGGTTTGGTGGTCTGTTTGGTTGTTACCATGTCTACAGTTTGGTGGTCTGTTTGATTGTTACCGTGTCTACGGTTTGATGGTCTGTTTGGTTGTTACCGTGTCTACGGTTTGGTGGTCTTTTGTTTGGTTGTTACCGTGTATACGGTTTGGTGGTCTTTTGTTTGGTTGTTACTGTGTCTACGGTTTGGTGGTCTCTTTGGTTGTTACCGTGTCTGTGGTTTGGTGGTCTGTTGTTTGGTTGTTACCATGTCTGCGATTTGGTAGTCTTTTGTTTGGTTGTTACCGTGTCTACAGATTGGTGGTCTGTTTGATTGTTACCGTGTCTACCGTTTGGTGGTCTGTTTGGTTGTTACAGTGTCTGCGGTTTGGTAGTCTATTCTTTGGTAGTTACAGTGTCTATGTTGTGGTGATTACAATGTCTGCTGTTTGGTAGTTACCATGTCTGCTATTTGGTTGTTACCATGTCTGCTGTTTGGTAGTTACCATGTATATTGTTTGGCAGTTGTTCTTTTTTTTTTGTTCGCATATCCTTTTACACGACATCGCTGTCAACATCAGTATCTTTCAGCTGATTGTTGACTTCTTGGAAAGATTACTCAGTAGTTTGCCATTGCTTTCCGAGTGACCGGCTCACATACTTCGTAAGTTTCGGACGCGGAGAGAATCGCTACCGATTCTCGCGCATGTCACGTTACTCACGAGAGTATACGGGATGACGGGGGAAAGTCGTGTTGGCAGGTACCATATCTATTATAATTTTAATTACCATGTCTGTAGTTCGATAGTTACCATGTCTGTGATATGAGAGTTACCATGTCTGTGATATGAGAGTTACCATGTCTGTAGTATGATAGCAACCGTGTCTGTAGTATGGTAGTTACCGTGTCTGTAGTATGGTAGTTACCGTGTCTGTAGTATGATAGCAACCGTGTCTGTAGTATGGTAGTTACCGTGTCTGTAGTATGGTAGTTACCGTGTCTGTAGTATGGTAGTTACCGTGTCTGTAGTATGATAGCAACCGTTTCTGTAGTATGGTAGTTACCGTGTCTGTAGTATGGTAGTTACCGTGTCTGTAGTATGATAGCAACCGTGTCTGTAGTATGATAGCAACCGTGTCTGTAGTATGGTAGTTACCGTGTCTGTAGTATGATAGCAACCGTGTCTGTAGTATGGTAGTTACCGTGTCTGTAGTATGGTAGTTACCGTGTCTGTAGTATGGTAGTTACCGTGTCTGTAGTATGGTAGTTACCGTGTCTGTAGTATGATAGCAACCGTGTCTGTAGTATGGTAGTTACCGTGTCTGTAGTATGGTAGTTACCGTGTCTGTAGTATGGTAGTTACCGTGTCTGTAGTATGATAGCAACCGTGTCTGTAGTATGGTAGTTACCGTGTCTGTAGTATGGTAGTTACCGTGTCTGTAGTATGGTAGCTACCGTGTCTGTAGTATGGTAGTTACCGTGTCTGTAGTATGGTAGTTACCGTGTCTGTAGTATGGTAGTTACCGTGTCTGTAGTATGGTAGTTACCGTGTCTGTAGTATGATAGCAACCGTGTCTGTAGTATGGTAGTTACCGTGTCTGTAGTATGATAGCAACCGTGTCTGTAGTATGGTAGTTACCGTGTCTGTAGTATGGTAGTTACCGTGTCTGTAGTATGGTAGTTACCGTGTCTGTAGTATGGTAGTTACCGTGTCTGTAGTATGGTAGCTACCGTGTCTGTAGTATGGTAGTTACCGTGTCTGTAGTATGGTAGTTACCGTGTCTGTAGTATGGTAGTTACCGTGTCTGTAGTATGGTAGCAACCTTGTCTGTAGTATGATAGCTACCGTGTCTGTAGTATGGTAGCAACCGTGTCTGTAGTATGGTAGTTACCGTGTCTGTAGTATGGTAGTTACCGTGTCTGTAGTATGGTAGTTACCGTGTCTGTAGTATGGTAGTTACCGTGTCTGTAGTATGGTAGTTACCGTGTCTGTAGTATGATAGCAACCGTGTCTGTAGTATGGTAGTTACCGTGTCTGTAGTATGGTAGTTACCGTGTCTGTAGTATGATAGCAACCGTGTCTGTAGTATGATAGCAACCGTGTCTGTAGTATGGTAGTTACCGTGTCTGTAGTATGATAGCAACCGTGTCTGTAGTATGGTAGTTACCGTGTCTGTAGTATGGTAGTTACCGTGTCTGTAGTATAGTAGTTACCGTGTCTGTAGTATGGTAGTTACCGTGTCTGTAGTATGGTAGTTACCGTGTCTGTAGTATGGTAGTTACCGTGTCTGTAGTATGGTAGTTACCGTGTCTGTAGTATGGTAGTTACCGTGTCTGCTATTTGGTTGTTACCATGTCTGCTGTTTGGTAGTTACCATGTATATTGTTTGGCAGTTGTTCTTTTTTTGTTGTTCGCATATCCTTTTACAGGACATCGCTGTCAACATCAGTATCTTTCAGCTGATTGTTGATTTCTTGGAAAGATTACTCAGTAGTTTGCCATTGCTTTCCGAGTGACCGGCTCACATACTTCGTAAGTTTCGGACGCGGAGAGAATCGCTACCGATTCTCGCGCATGTCACGTTACTCACGAGAGTATACGGGATTACGGGGGAAAGTCGTGTTGGCAGGTACCATATCTATTATAATTTTAATTACCATGTCTGTAGTTCGATAGTTACCATGTCTGTGATATGAGAGTTACCATGTCTGTGATATGAGAGTTACCATGTCTGTAGTATGATAGCAACCGTGTCTGTAGTATGGTAGTTACCGTGTCTGTAGTATGGTAGTTACCGTGTCTGTAGTATGATAGCAACCGTGTCTGTAGTATGGTAGTTACCGTGTCTGTAGTATGGTAGTTACCGTGTCTGTAGTATGGTAGTTACCGTGTCTGTAGTATGATAGCAACCGTTTCTGTAGTATGGTAGTTACCGTGTCTGTAGTATGGTAGTTACCGTGTCTGTAGTATGGTAGTTACCGTGTCTGTAGTATGGTAGTTACCGTGTCTGTAGTATGATAGCAACCGTGTCTGTAGTATGGTAGTTACCGTGTCTGTAGTATGGTAGTTACCGTGTCTGTAGTATGGTAGTTACCGTGTCTGTAGTATGATAGCAACCGTGTCTGTAGTATGGTAGTTACCGTGTCTGTAGGATGGTAGTTACGGTGTCTGTAGTATGGTAGTTACCGTGTCTGTAGTATGATAGCAACCGTGTCTGTAGTATGGTAGTTACCGTGTCTGTAGTATGGTAGCTACCGTGTCTGTAGTATGGTAGCTACCGTGTCTGTAGTATGGTAGTTACCGTGTCTGTAGTATGGTAGTTACCGTGTCTGTAGTATGATAGCAACCGTGTCTGTAGTATGGTAGTTACCGTGTCTGTAGTATGGTAGTTACCGTGTCTGTAGTATGGTAGTTACCGTGTCTGTAGTATGGTAGTTACCGTGTCTGTAGTATGGTAGTTACCGTGTCTGTAGTATGGTAGCTACCGTGTCTGTAGTATGGTAGCTACCGTGTCTGTAGTATGGTAGTTACCGTGTCTGTAGTATGGTAGTTACCGTGTCTGTAGTATGGTAGTTACCGTGTCTGTAGTATGGTAGTTACCGTGTCTGTAGTATGATAGCAACCGTGTCTGTAGTATGGTAGTTACCGTGTCTGTAGTATGGTAGTTACCGTGTCTGTAGTATGGTAGTTACCGTGTCTGTAGTATGGTAGTTACCGTGTCCGTAGTATGATAGCAACCGTGTCTGTAGTATGATAGCAACCGTGTCTGTAGTATGGTAGCTACCGTGTCTGTAGTATGGTAGTTACCGTGTCTGTAGTATGGTAGTTACCGTGTCTGTAGTATGGTAGTTACCGTGTCTGTAGTATGGTAGTTACCGTGTCTGTAGTATGGTAGTTACCGTGTCTGTAGTATGGTAGTTACCGTGTCTGTAGTATGGTAGTTACCGTGTCTGTAGTATGGTAGTTACCGTGTCTGTAGTATGGTAGTTACCGTGTCTGTAGTATGGTAGTTACCGTGTCTGTAGTATGGTAGTTACCGTGTCTGTAGTATGATAGCAACCGTGTCTGTAGTATGGTAGTTACCGTGTCTGTAGTATGGTAGTTACCGTGTCTGTAGTATGGTAGTTACCGTGTCTGTAGTATGGTAGTTACTGTTTCTGTAGTATGGTAGTTACCGTGTCTGTAGTATGGTAGTTACCGTGTCTGTAGTATGGTAGTTACCGTGTCTGTAGTATGGTAGTTACCGTGTCTGTAGTATGATAGCAACCGTGTCTGTAGTATGGTACCTACCGTGTCTGTAGTATGGTAGCTACCGTGTCTGTAGTATGGTAGTTACCGTGTCTGTAGTATGGTAGCTACCGTGTCTGTAGTATGGTAGTTACCGTGTCTGTAGTATGGTAGTTACCGTGTCTGTAGTATGGTAACTACCGTGTCTGTAGTATGGTAGTTACCGTGTCTGTAGTATGGTAGTTACCGTGTCTGTAGTATGGTAGTTACCGTGTCTGTAGTATGGTAGTTACCGTGTCTGTAGTATGGTAGTTACCGTGTCTGTAGTATGGTAGTTACCGTGTCTGTAGTATGGTAGTTACCGTGTCTGTAGTATGGTAGTTACCGTGTCTGTAGTATGGTAGTTACCGTGTCTGTAGTATGGTAGTTACCGTGTCTGTAGTATGGTAGTTACCGTGTCTGTAGTATGGTAGTTACCGTGTCTGTAGTATGGTAGTTACCGTGTCTGCTATTTGGTTGTTACCATGTCTGCTGTTTGGTAGTTACCATGTATATTGTGTGGCAGTTGTTCTTTTTTTTTTGTTCGCATATCCTTTTACAGGACATCGCTGTCAACATCAGTATCTTTCCGCTGATTGTTGATTTCTTGGAAAGATTACTCAGTAGTTTGCCATTGCTTTCCGAGTGACCGGCTCACATACTTCGTAAGTTTCCGACGCGGAGAGAATCGCTACCGATTCTCGCGCATGTCACGTTACTCACGAGAGTATACGGGATTACGGGGGAAAGTCGTGTTGGCAGGTACCATATCTATTATAATTTTAATTACCATGTCTGTAGTTCGATAGTTACCATGTCTGTGATATGAGAGTTACCATGTCTGTAGTATGATAGCAACCATGTCTGTAGTATGATAGCAACCGTGTCTGTAGTATGGTAGTTACCGTGTCTGTAGTATGGTAGTTACCGTGTCTGTAGTATGGTAGTTACCGTGTCTGTAGTATGGTAGTTACCGTGTCTGTAGTATGGTAGTTACCGTGTCTGTAGTATGGTAGTTACCGTGTCTGTAGTATGGTAGCAACCGTTTCTGTAGTATGGTAGTTACCGTGTCTGTAGTATGGTAGTTACCGTTTCTGTAGTATGGTAGTTACCGTGTCTGTAGTATGGTAGTTACCGTGTCTGTAGTATGGTAGTTACCGTGTCTGTAGTATGGTAGTTACCGTGTCTGTAGTATGGTAGTTACCGTGTCTGTAGTATGGTAGTTACCGTGTCTGTAGTATGGTAGTTACCGTGTCTGTAGTATGGTAGTTACCGTGTCTGTAGTATGGTAGTTACCGTGTCTGTAGTATGATAGCAACCGTGTCTGTAGTATGGTAGTTACCGTGTCTGTAGTATGATAGCAACCGTGTCTGTAGTATGGTAGTTACCGTGTCTGTAGTATGGTAGCAACCGTGTCTGTAGTATGGTAGCTACCGTGTCTGTAGTATGGTAGCTACCGTGTCTGTAGTATGGTAGTTACCGTGTCTGTAGTATGGTAGTTACCGTGTCTGTAGTATGGTAGTTACCGTGTCTGTAGTATGGTAGTTACCGTGTCTGTAGTATGGTAGTTACCGTGTCTGTAGTATGGTAGTTACCGTGTCTGTAGTATGGTAGTTACCGTGTCTGTAGTATGGTAGTTACCGTGTCTGTAGTATGGTAGTTACCGTGTCTGTAGTATGGTAGTTACCGTGTCTGTAGTATGGTAGTTACCGTGTCTGTAGTATGGTAGTTACCGTGTCTGTAGTATGTAGTTACCGTGTCTGTAGTATGGTAGTTACCGTGTCTGTAGTATGGTAGTTACCGTGTCTGTAGTATGGTAGTTACCGTGTCTGTAGTATGGTAGTTACCGTGTCTGTAGTATGGTAGTTACCGTGTCTGTAGTATGGTAGTTACCGTGTCTGTAGTATGGTAGCTACCGTGTCTGTAGTATGGTAGTTACCGTGTCTGTAGTATGGTAGTTACCGTGTCTGTAGTATGGTAGTTACCGTGTCTGTAGTATGGTAGTTACCGTGTCTGTAGTATGGTAGTTACCGTGTCTGTAGTATGGTAGTTACCGTGTCTGTAGTATGGTAGTTACCGTGTCTGTAGTATGGTAGTTACCGTGTCTGTAGTATGGTAGTTACCGTGTCTGTAGTATGGTAGTTACCGTGTCTACTGTGTGGTAGTTGCTGTGTTGGCCGTTAAGTGGTGCTGACGTCAACCAACCATTGATGGAAGTTCAGGTAAAGATATCCAGTGAAGATTCGATCTGACCCAATCTGCCAAGACCTTGAATCTAATCTGTAAAAACAACGGGAAGATCACACTGTGTACATCTGTGGCGTTGGCTGTGTTATTGTGTGCCGGTGGAAGATCACACTTCTACATCTGTGGCGTTGGCTGTGTTATTGTGTGCCGGTGGAAGATCACACTGTCTACATCTGTGGCGATAGCTGTGCTATTGTGTGCCGGTGGAAGATCACACTTCTACATCTGTGGCGATTGGCTGTGTTATTGTGTGCCGGTGGAAGATCACACTTCTACATCTGTGGCGATAGCTGTGCTATTGTGTGCCGGTGGAAGATCACACTTCTACATCTGTGGCGTTGGCTGTGTTATTGTGTGCCGGTGGAAGATCACACTTCTACATCTGTGGCGATAGGCTGTGCTATTGTGTGCCGGTGGAAGATCACACTTCTACATCTGTGGCGATGGCTGTGCTATTGTGTGCCGGTGGAAGATCACACTTCTACATCTGTGGCGATGGCTGTGCTATTGTGTGCCGGTGGAAGATCACACTTCTACATCTGTGGCGATAGCTGTGCTATTGTGTGCCGGTGGAAGATCACACTTCTACATCTGTGGCGATGGCTGTGCTATTGTGTGCCGGTGGAAGATCACACTTCTACATCTGTGGCGATGGCTGTGCTATTGTGTGCCGGTGGAAGATCACACTTCTACATCTGTGGCGATGGCTGTGCTATTGTGTGCCGGTGGAAGATCACACTTCTACATCTGTGGCGATGGCTGTGCTATTGTGTGCCGGTGGAAGATCACACTTCTACATCTGTGGCGATAGCTGTGCTATTGTGTGCCGGTGGAAGATCACACTTCTACATCTGTGGCGATAGCTGTGCTATTGTGTGCCGGTGGAAGATCACACTTCTACATCTGTGGCCATAGCTGTGTTATTGTGTGCCGGTGGAAGATCACACTTCTACATCTGTGGCGGTAGCTGTGCTATTGTGTGCCGGTGGAAGATCACACTGTCTACATCTGTGGCGGTAGCTGTGTTATTGTGTGCCAGTGGAAGATGACACTGTCTACATCTGTGGCGTTAGCACTGTTACTATGTGCGGGTGGAAGCTGGCCACTGACCACTGACGCGGAAGGCCTGCTGCCCTGTACAGGAAATATATACCCATTTGGTACATAGAGCATTTGTACCTCCAGCATACTCCACATATTTACTAGTACTACTACTACTACTCGTGAGTACGGTGGGTTTATTTTGCGTGAGGGTTATCTTGCCCCTGTTACCAGTGTCTCTCGAAGTCAGGTGAACTATTTCAGACTTCTGAGATAAGTGTATTTTACGGCCCCAAGTGAGAGACGAGAAGTCAACTTCCAGTCCAATCGACCGACGCGTGGAACTATCCCACCACGTCTCTGTCAGAAGAGAAAGTTTAAGCGCACACCGAACTACTTATCCTCATCATCATGTGTCATGCCGATAAGCGTGGACGGTGATGTTTCGCTATCTCACGATCACCAGAGTCGAGGATCAGCTCCGTCTCGACCTTACCACGCTTTCAAGCCATCCAGGTATTTAATTCTCTGCATTCTCCCTTGTTATTTCCCCCTCAATCTTGCCAGTAGTTGTCAAGTTCTATAATTTATTTCTTCTCATAACGGGTCTCAAAATCTGCGACTGTCTACGTTTAATGTTTCTAATCAGTTTACAGTTTTCATGTGTTTCTTGTAGGACTTGGTCATTAGTTTTTCTGTCTGTCCATGGCATTCTTTGCATTTTCCTCAGAAACCACATTTCCACTGCCATGAGATGTTTATTATTGTCATATTATCATCAGTAACTATAGAAGGTCGGTCTCCGTGACGAACTATAGAAGATCAGTGTTATATTATCGTCAGTAACTACCGAAGAATTGTATAGAAAAACTAACAACCTCAACCCAAAGGAATAGTGAACATCATAACTTATATTTTAACATAGTAAAAACACAGATAATGCATACAGATAAAACTAATATAGAGAAAGAAATATATGTTAATTAGGAAAAATTGGAGGTGGTGGCAAATTTCGAATATCTTTGGTCATTACTTATCAACAACAGTGATACAATGAAAGAAATTAAAAGACGAATATCTATTCCTCTTCAAAGACTAAAACAATTGAATAAATTGTGACGTGGGACAGATAGACCTACAAAAATTAGATATTTAAGAGTATGCATCTTTCCCATTGCAACATATGTCTGTGAGACCTGGACACTTACTAAACAGACTTAACAGCACATAAATGCTTTTGAATATACATGTTATAGACGGGTTCTAAGAATATCGTGGATAGAGAAAAGAACAAATGCATCCATACGACAAGATCTGAATATTGAAGAAGGTTGGCTACAAAAGACGATATTCATTCATTCAGTAGCATGTCCTTTGCAGAACCTCGCTCCCATAACAACCTTCCGAAAAACCTCTCGATCATAGGCAAGATGTCCCGCGTCCGATACACTAATCTGGAGATTATCCCCCACATCCTGCACCCATCTTCTCTTTGGCCTTCCCTCTTCCTCTCTTCCCTGGCATATACTCCTTCATGACTGTTCCCTCCAAACTTTCATGGCGTTTGAAGTGACCAAATATTTCAATTTTCTTTGTTTTATCGAACAAGCAAGTAGAACAGAGGCCCTGGGGATATGGATATATAGAAGAACATATAGTATATCATGAAAACAAAAACAGCCAAATACAGAGGCTTCATAAAAACTGGAAATGAAAAGAAATTTCACGAAATAAATAAAAAAGACTCACGTTAAATATTTCGGTCACGTTAAAAGACATAACACTCTTATAAAAACAATACTGGCCGGCAAGGTTGAAGGCAAGCGTGCAAGAGGTAGACAACAATGCAAGTGGGAAGATAACATCAAGAGATGAACGAACATCGGCCTGACAGTATGTACAGTCAGGGAGAGAGACAGACAGTGTTGGAGATCCACTACAGCCAAACTTCATTGTGTTAGGTGCCACCTGATTGATTTATTGAAGTGTAGTGGCTACGGGAAGGAATGTTATAACATGTATAAGGTAAATGTAGTAGCTACAGGAAGGACTGTTACATAATGTATAAGATAAGTGTAGTGGATACAGGAAGAAATGTTACATAACCTATAAGGTAAGTGTAGTGGCTACAGGAAGAAATGTTACATAACCTATAAGGTTAGTGTTGTGGCTACAGGAAGAAACGTCACATAACCTATAAGGTAAGTGTAGTGGCTACAGGAAGAAACGTTACATAACTTATAAGGTAAGTGTAGTGGCTACAGGAAGAAACGTTACATAACTTATAAGGTATTTAAGTGACTACAGGAAGAAACGTTGTATAACTAATAAGGTAAATGTTGTGGCTACAGGAAGAAACGTTATATAACTTATAAGGTAAGTGTTGTGGCTACAGGAAGAAACGTTATATAACTTATAAGGTAAGTGTAGTGGCTACAGGAAGAAACTTGACATAACCTATAAGGTAAGCGTTTTTTCTAAAGGAAGAGACGTTACATAACTTATAAGGTAAGTGTAGTGGCTACATGAAGAAACGTTACATAACTTATAAGGTGGATGTAGTGGCTACAGGAAGAAATGTTAAATAACGTATAAGGTAGGTGTAGTGGCTACAGGAAGAAACGTTAGATATATTATAACCGTGGTCACTTCAAAGAGCATTTCCGAATAGTTTATAAGATAAGTGTAGCATTTAGAATGCAATATTAGATATATGTGTAAGTAAAAATTAGTGTAATTGCTACATTGAGCAACGTTCGAAAATTATATGATAATTATTTAGCTACAAGAAGTAATGTTGGACCATTATTAAGTGCGCGCATTTTACCTCTCGGAAGCCAAACTGCATATGTATATGATTTAAGTTTGGGCGCTATAGGAACGATCGTTCGACCAGTTATAAGTTCAGTGTGGTGGCTACATGAATTGTTGGATACATGTGCAAGATACATTTGATGGCTACAGGAAGCAATGTTGGACAATATGTATAAGATAAGATAAGTGAGATGGTCACATTGAGTAACATTGGATGAGTATACAACAACAAGTATAGTGAATACAACACAATACAACAATTTTGGGCATAAGAATAAGTGTGGTAGTTATAGGAAGCAATGTTTGGTAAGGTATAAAGGAAAGTCTGTTGGCTACAGAAAACAACGCAATACAAAACAATGAGCAAGCTGCCTAATCAAAACATGGAGAATGCATGAAAACAGAATAAAGCAATTCCAGAACCACTGCAACGGCAAAATGTGATTAACTGGTGGAGCTGTAATCTAGAATGTTTCTTTCGCAGCAGAAACAGCTTCATTTCTAGAAAACAATTTCTAGAATATACCGGTCTGTTCATGAGCGTGGCCTTCTGATATCTAGGCGTTGTCCCATAGCCTTCTCATTTTTCGCCCTTATCTCTGCCAAACTAGGACTGTCGAGAGAGGAACGAGATACAAAGACAGACAGACAGATAGACATGCAGACAAACAGACAGACTGATACACAGACAGATATGCAGGAAGAGAGAGAGACAGAGAGATAGACATACAGAGTGAGAGAAAGTAAGTGAAAGAGAAACAGAGACAGGGAGGGAGGGAGAGAGAGAGAGAGAGCGAGAGAGAGAGAGAGTGAGAGAGAGAGAGAGAGAGAGAGAGAGAGAGAGAGAGAGAGAGAGAGAGAGAGTTGTTACCTGGTGGAATTGACCAAGAAAGATGGCGTCATTTCTGAGTTACCGCATGTGTGTACATGTACAAGTACGCGTGGAACGTTCTGTGAAGTCTCGAGGCCATCACTGCATGAGAAACACATTCACTTCAGTAACTGCATACATCACTGCATGGGATGGCCATCACTAGCCAGTAAGGGCGAACATGGTTGCATAAGAAGCCCTTCATCTACCAGAAACTGCAGAGATAACTGCATGAGAAGCCCACCAATTCCCAGTAAATGCACACTTGGTTTCTTCAGAAGCCCACCAACCCCCAGTAACTGCATAGATCACTGCATGACAAGCCCACCAACCCCCAGTAACTGCAAAATTGGTTGTATGAAAAGCTCACAGTTCCCAGTAACTGCACACTTGGCTGCATGAGAAGCCAATCAATTCCCAGTAAATGCACACTTGGTTGCATGAGAAGCCCACTACCTCCAGTAACTGCACACATCACTGCATAAGAAGCTCGCCATTCCCAAGTAACTGTAGAGATCACTGCATGAGAAGCCCACCAACCCCCAGTAACTGCACACATGGTTGCACGAGAAGCCAACCAATTCCCGGTAACTTCACACATCACTGCATGAGAAGCCCACCAACTCACAGTAACTGCACACATGGTTACATGAGAAACCCACGAATTCCCAGTAACTACACACATCACTACAAGAGAAGCCCACCAACCCCCAGTAACTGCACATACCACTGCATGAAAATTCCACCAACCCCCATAACTGCACAGATCACTGCATAAGAAGCCAACCATTCTTCAGTAAATGCACTCACTGCTGCATGAGAAGCCCACCAACCCCCAGCAACTGCACAGATCCCTACATGAAAAGCCCACCAACCCACAGTAACTTAACAGATCACTGCATGAGAAGCACACCAACCCCCAGTAAGTGCGCACTTGGTTGCATGAGAATCCAACCAAACCCCCAGTAATTGCACACATCATTGCATAAGAAACCCAACATTCCAGAGTGACTGCGCGCATTGCTGCATAAGAAGCCTACCACCCACCCCCCTCCACCCAGTAACAGCACTTTGTTGCACACGAAGCCCACCAACACCTATTAACTGCACACATGGCTGAATTAGAAGCCCACAACCCCCCCCCCCCCACCCCAGTAACTGCACACATGGCTGCATGATAAGCCCACTAAAACAAATTTACTGCACACATGTCTGTATGGGAAGCCCACGAACACCCATTAATTGCACACTTGGCTAAATTAGAAGCCCACAAACCCTCAGTAATGCACACATCACTGCACGGTTGCAAGACAAACCCTCCAACCCCCCCCCCCCCCCCCCACCCTCCCTCCCCGTAAAGGCACGCATGACTGCATGACAAACTCTCCAACCCCCAGTAACTGCACACATGGCTGCATGACAGACCTTCCAACCGCCAGTAACTGCACACATCACTGTACGAGAAGCCCACCAACACCCAGTAACTGCACACATCACTGTACGAGAAGCCCACCAACACCCAGTAACTGCACACATCACTGTACGAGAAGCCCACCAACACCCAGTAACTGCACACATCACTGCATGAGGAACCCACCAACACCCAGTAACTGCACACATCACTGCATGAGAACCCCACCAATACCCAGTAACTGCACACACCACTGCATGAGAAGCCCATCAACACCCAGTAACTGCACACACCACTGCATGAGAAGCCCACCAACACCCAGTAACTGCACACATCACTGCATGATAAGCCCACTGTAGTATACATCTTGCAAACCGCCACATCGCTGTTTAAATTTCCCCGCACTACCCTTCAGTTAGCAACAGCGCCAACAATCACCACCAACATGCTCAAATTCAAATTTGAAGAAGGAAGGAATTAGCGCCGATAGTTCAGAAGAGGGACGAAATTTGCATCATCCTAATTTCAAAACGAAGTGCTGATTTGAAACAGAAACGACAATATTATAATTATAAGCCGAAAAGGAGCCCTGCCATTGGTCACGACGTGACATGACGTCAGAGCCCAGGGCTACGACGGGCTGAAATAAAAATGGCGGAAAAGACTGGAAAAAGTTCAGTGTGTGTGCAGACAACAGGAGACAGTCCACTGGAGCAGACGGCTTGGTATCCTCTGCTTAAAAATCCATCTGAAGTACATAACTTGGAAGAGGACAAGATAGAGAGAAGTGCCAGCCCATGAAGCAGCCAGAGTACTGGAAATATCAAAACCCGATCTGGAGTCTGAAAACTTTATTGCATATGCGCGAAGAAGGCTTTCAACTATGTTGAGGGTAAGCATACTGTAATATTAAGATAGTTATGCTCCTTTCCCACCAGATGGTAACTTGGTGTGTTGTACAGGTAGGCCCCGGTTAACGTCGGGGTTACGTTCTTGGAAAACACGACGTTAAGTGAAACGACGTATAGCGAAACACTAATTCCCATAGAATTAAATGAAATAAAGTGTATTGTGTACCACAGTTAATGTTTTATTTTGGAAAGGTTGTTTTGTGTATTTTTTTGGCAAAACCCCGAGGTTGCTTTGAGGGCCCGGTAGTTAGAAATTCCCTTGGGACGAAGAGCTCTTAAACTTTTGCCTGATAAACATTAGGAGAAAGTTGTAACCTCTCGCCGAGCCGGCTTTTCCAGGTTTATTCTTTTGTTTTGAACAAATAGATTTGTGCGAGGTGTCTGGGCCCGCACGAGTTAACACCCACCCTTTCCACAAAAAAATTTATGGGGGTTTCCCCCCCCCCTTTAAACTTTTTTTGCCCCCGGGGAAAAACGCCTTTTTGCAAATTTTGGGGAATATTCAGCCCCCCTCGGGCCCGCCCCTTCCCCCCCCTGGTTGTTTTTTGATTTTTGTTAATTTTTTGGGGAGGTTGTTTTTAACGCTCTTTTTAACCCAAAACGCTCAAACCAACCCAACGAACCCCCGCGCTCCAAAAACTATCATCAGCACTACTAGTATTGCTCTCAGCCGCTTTCCTAGCTATATTTTCAGAGAGAGACTTTGCTTTCTCTTGGATAACCATCTTGCTCACAGGCATATACCGTTGGGTCTGGTATTCAATTCAGATGGCCAACAGTGCTTCCATGTTCTCCATTCTGGTACGATTGATCTTGGAAGCACTCAAAGGTGTTACGTTTTTAGCACCCTCTTTGATTTTGTCAGCATCTGCATGAATTGTCACAGCCCTATAACGACGTTATGGCGAAACGTGGCGACGTAAAGTGAAGTTACGTCACATTGTGACAACGACGTTATAGCGAAACGACGTAAACCGAAGTGACGTATAGCGGGGCCTACCTGTAAAAATAAGGTTGGCCCTTAAGAACTTATTTCAGGAGAGACTAAGAACTATATTCAGATGTTGTAGTTCATGGATAATCTGTGCTTTAAGTTAAGCCATAGTGAAGGTTTTCTTCTAATTATGCAGCTTCTATGAAAGCCTAAGCATTGTGCCTAAGTTGTTGTGCCTAAGCATTTTACTCCTTAAGCAGTTAAGCTAAGTCAGAAGTGATTTAGGAGTGTATGATTATCTTACGATTTAGAAGTTTAGAATACTTAGTTTAATAGTAAGGAACTATCTTAAATGTGCAGTCACTAGTAGGAGGAATTAATGTAATTCGTGTTGGAAACAGTACATGGGCACATTAAATGTTAAATAGTTCCCTGTGTGGTATAATAAAATCCTGTGTATTCTATGGAAGCATTCATGTGGTGATTCATGTGTGACTTCTTCTTCTTCTTCTTCTTCTTCTTCTTCTTCTTCTTCTTCTTCTTCTTCTTCTTCTTCTTCTTCTTCTTCTTCTTCTTCTTCTTCTTCTTCTTCTTCTTCTTCAGCGTTCCGAGCCATTGAGGTTCTTTGCTGCAGATACAATCCGTCTCCATTTGTCTCTCTGGTGGACCTTCTCTTGCCAGTCGTTGATTCCAAGTGCTTGTAGGTCTGTATATGTATTATCTCTCCATCGCCTTCTTGGTCTACCTCGGGGTCTACGGTCATTTATTTCCTGAGTGTAAGCGAGTTTTGTTTCCCTATTATCTTCCATTATTTCTATATGCCCCAGCCATTGTAGTCTATTAGCCTTCATGATACCAGTGATTAGCGGGGACTTAAACAGATCATAAATGTCTTTGTTACTTCTTCTTTTCCACTCTCCACTTTGTGTATCCCTAATGGGTCCAAAGATGCGTCTTAAAATTTTGTTCTCAAAGGTTTGAACGACCCTTACAGTAACCCTTATTTTTCAGGAGAGGACTAAGAACTATATTCAGATGTCGTAGTTCATGGATAATCTGTGCTTTAAGTTAAGCTTCTAATTATGCATCTTCTATGAAAGCCTAAGCATTGTGCCTAAGTTGTTGTGCCTAAGCATTTTACTCCTTAAGCAGTTAAGCTAAATCAGAAGTGATTTAGGAGTTTATGATTATCTTACGATTTAGAAGTTTAGAATACTTAGTTTAATAGTAAGGAACTATCTTAAATGTGCTATCACTAGTAGGAGGAATTAATGTGATTCGTGTTGGAAACAGTACATGGGCACATTAAATGTTAAATAGTTCCCTGTGTGTTATAATAAAATCCTGTGTATTCTATGGAAGCATTCATGTGGTGATTCATGTGTGACTTCATTGGGGTTAGATCTGTGAATTTATCTTTTAACTTATTGATTGTGAGTCATATAATTATGCCTATCCATCATCCATGCAAGTATGTTTATTATTTATGAAGAATGATTGTAGATTGGGTGAAGAGAAGAGACATACAGAGGATGTGTATGATCAATCAATCAATCACCTGATAATAGGCAATTTGAGGCATACTGCCACGTCTATCAGAGGTACACATACACTAAGTGATAATTTAGTGCGCTTCTCTGCATGACGCCACGCTGTATTCCATATCACTCATGTTGCAATTATATGGTTTTGACTTGTGTTTGATGTATGATGATGATGAATCTTATAGATGAATAAGGTAAAGGCATATACCTACATGTTGAAGAGGAGGGAAGATGCTCCTCCTCAAAGCATTTGATTGGGAAGAACCCACCTGAATGTCATACAGGAGATGACGCCATAATGTACTTATATTGTTTATAAGTAAATACTCATTGCATTTAGGAACGAATTAAGACCCTCAATGCCTGAGGCCTTTTCTTTTAAGATGGAAGGATAATAAGGGAAAATAATTATGTACAAGAGGGAATTGTGAACATGGTTATCAAATTCCGAATCGATCAAGGTATTACTCAACCTGGAGACCATGGGTGACAGGCATGGGCGAAGATGACACTGCTTATCTGGTAGTCTAAACTTTGAGCGCCCTGTAATGGAGGTATGGCTGTAGAGAGACCAGCTATGGAGTTGATAACTGTTAGGGAACACTAAGACCCTCCTTCCCCTATGTTTATAAAATTCCCTTTATTTATTTATCCTTTATATTTCTTCCGGGTTTTACCATCTTTCATTTTTAATGATCATAGAGATGTATTGATGATATCAATAGATATATGTGTGATGCTGGAATTTCAGGTAATGGTTGGATCCATACCGATCCAGGTTTGACTCTTGATGGGAGCACCTGGCTAGAGAGATGAAGAAGACTTTTATGAAAGAAACTGCCCGCAAGTGTTTCAACTAACCACTCAGGAGAGGTAAAATGGTATCAACCTAGATTGAACAGGGAACCTTTACTTGAACCCAAGAGTGGAGAATTAATCAACTAACCACCTACCTAGACCAGATGAATACACATCTGGTAACTCAATATATTTGTGGCAATGAACATTCTTTACAATTGGGTTCCATAGACCCATACAAATTTAGTGCTTTTTTAAAGTCATTTAGTGCCAAAATTTTGCATTCCGCGCCATCGTGCGAACTCGGTGCTTCACAATGTATTTTTGGTGTTTTTTTTTTGGTGCTTTTTAGGGGTGGGTAAAAATTACTTTAAAAATCATTTTGGGAACACTAAAAAGCAGAATTTGAACTGAAGAGAGGGAGTAAATCAGTCTTAGTACATTACTGCAGCAATATTCAAGCAATTTAACTTCCTTTAGTACGATTTAGTTGAAGTGAGTGACTGCAACGCGCAGGCAATATGCAACGCGTTAAAAGATTGTTTAAACAAGAATGGACTTGAGTTGCAAAGACTAGTTGCACTCGGCACTGACAATGCATCTGTTATGACAGGTGTAAACAATGAAGTATTAAGAGAAACATATAACCGGTTTTCTCACTCAAGTCTTCGTCAAGCAAAGTACAGGGAGCTTTTTGCTTCAATAAATGATGGACAACATCCGCAGAAGGTTGTCAATTAAGCCGGACACGATGGATGTCCATTCAATCTGTTATTGTCAGAATATTGCAGCAGTGTGTCGAGCTCAGAACTCATTTTGATATAGCAAGACTCAACGAGCACTGTCATGCAGCAGAACTTCTACATTCTGTGTTTAGCGACATGAAAAACTATGTGTATCTCATATTTCTCAAGCATATTCTCGGAGAAGTTCTAGTTTTAGTTTTAGTCGTTGGATCAACATCACGGCACACGGGTTTAACCCCATAAGTGCTCCGTTTTCCTCCTAACTCAATCCTGAGTCTGGAGAAACTCAGCTCAATGCACGAACTCCGTAGCAACGGCGAGGATCCTGAAATACTTTGGGTAGATATTTAACTCGAAATTTTGCCCGGGCAGAGCAGTTAGGCTACTCTTTTTCGATTTCCAACTGCCAAGGGATTATTTTACGTGCGCAACAATACACACGGGTGTCCGATCTCACTACCCAGAGACCAGGGGAAATTACTGGAAGTCCACGTGGATTTTTTAAATAAATCCCGGACCTCACCGGGGCCTGAACCCGGGACCCCCAGCACTCGAGGCGGAAACCATACCTCGAGACCACTCAGCCCCCTTAGGAGAAGTTCAAAGTGAGTCGGAGGAGTCGGAGAAGTTCAAAGTGTGAATAAGAAATTCGAAGCAGATATACAGGATCCAACAAAACTACTCAGCGATCTTGTCCAACTCACTGATTCTATTTTTTCAAGGATTGCTATTCCTGGGAAGAATATAACAGAAAGTGATGCTATTCAAGATTATTTAGATCCTAATCCCAATCTAGGTTATGAGTTTGAGAAAGAAACAGCAGGCTACCAGTTTCCTGATGAGAAAGAAATTCGTGGATGGTGCATCCAGTTTTTAATAGAGCTGTTGACACTGATGCGTTCACAGTTTGCCCGATAACGCTCTAGTGTTGCAGTCCATGTCATGTCTTAGTGGAAGTGAATGTCTACAGCCAATGAAGCCTGTATATTGGATCTTGCTAAAATGTTTGTAGAAGATGCAGCTACTCTCAACCGCATCGATTTCCAGTGGAGAAAACTTCATCATATGCAGTGGACGCAGACCTCTGACACATTTGGACTGTGGGCATAAATAGCCTCATACAGGGATGCCACCGGTGAAAATCCTTTGCAAGATCTTACCGATTTAGCTTTAACTGTGCTCATTTTACCTCATTCTAATGGTGACGAGGAGCGTATTTTCAGTCAGATGGGAGTTATAAAATCAAAATTGCGGAACAGACTGAGCATCAAGAGTTTGACAGCTGTTTTGACTATTAGATATGGAATGAAAAGATATGGCAAATGCTGTAATGATTATAAACTACCTAAGGATATTCTACGAAAACCTGGATCACATAAGGCATATACACGTTTCTTTCATTCAGCATCATCATCATCATCGCAAACACAGCAGAAAATAGCTACAGAAACTGAAGAGGAGTTGTCTGACTGAGATTTGGCAGATCTGGAATAAACTTCATTCTAATATTCAGTGATAATAATAAATTATAATGTGCTACTATATAACAATTTGAATGAATAACTCCAGTGCTTGTTTTAGTGCTTCCCCAAAAAATTATTATTGCAATTTAGTGCTTTTTTTGGCTCGAAAGTAGTTCTGATTGGGACTTGGCGGATCTGGAATAAACTTCATTGTAATATGAAGTGATAATAATAAATTATAATGTTATACCTTGTTACATTTGTAATAAAAACAGATGGTGTGTGTTTTTTTTTTTTTTGGTGCTTTCCAAAAAGTTTTGGTGCTTTCTGGTGCTTTTTTGGGTCGATTTTGGTGCTTTTTCACCAAAATGAGATGGCAACACTGGACCCATATAATGAATGGACTTGAGTTTAATACAGGTCTTATACTTTGAACAATTCTACAAAGATATGTATAATACTCAATCCGCTGGGGAACTTAGATGTATGTTGGTATTTTGTTGAAGTAAATGTGTGGGGCATTAATGTAATATATTTATATCATGACCTTTGGAAGAGATTATTATAAGAGATTATTAAATATGAAGAGATTTTATTTCCACTGTCAGTGTTGAAGAATTCTTTGATTGTTTACTTTATTCTTGTCATTTATTAATATACCTTAGATATTAATTAATTAGCTGAGAGAGGAGAGGCAGGGAAAATCCACAAGACTATTATTATTATTCGCCATGAGGACTTCCTTGGTTCTCCGAGACTCTATTTATGGACTCAAACAATTGAGCCATTAAAGGTTAATATAATTACAGCTGGCAGAATCACATTGGGAGAGAGGAACTTCAGCTTTCCTCTATCGCTTTGAGATTCACTCAATGTATCCGACACCCACCAATTCCCAGTAACTGCAAACATCACTGCGTGAGTAGCCCACCAACACCCAGTAACTGCACACATCACTTTATGAGAAGCCCACCAGCACCCAGTAACTGCACACATCACTTTATGAGAAGCCCACCAACACCCAGTAACTGCCCACATCACTGCATAAGAAGCCCACCAACACCCAGTAACTGCATACATCACTGCATGAGAAGCCCACCAACACCCAGTAACTGCAAACATCACTGTATGAGAAGCCCGCCAACACCCAGTAACTGCACACATCACTGCATGAGAAGCCCACCAACACCCAGTAACTGCACACATCACTGCACGAGAAGCCCACCAACACCCAGTAACTGCAACCATCACTGCATGAGAAGCCCACCAACACCTAGTAACTGCACACATCACTTTATGAGAAGCCCACCAACACTCAGTAACTGCACACATCACTGCATGAGAAGCCCACCAACACCCAGTAACTGCACACATCACTGGATGAGAAGCCCGCCAACACCCAGCAACTGCACACATCATTGCATGAGAAGCCCACCAACACCCAGCAACTGCACACATCATTGCATCCAGCAACTGCACACATCATTGCATGAGAAGCCCGCCAACACCCAGTAACTGCATACATATCTGCATGAAAATCCCGCCAACACCCAGCAACTGCACACATCACTGCATCCAGCAACTGCACACATCATTGCATGAGAAGCCCGCCAACACCCAGTAACTGCACACATCACTGGATGAGAAGCCCACCAACACCCAGTAACTGCACACATCACTGGATGAGAAGCCCACCAACACCCAGTAACTGCACACATCACTTTATGAGAAGCCCACCAACACTCAGTAACTGCACACATCACTTTATGAGAAGCCCACCAACACTCAGTAACTGCACACATCACTGCATGAGAAGCCCATCAACACCCAGTAACTGCATATATATCTGCATGTGAAGCCCACCAACACCCAGTAACTGCACACATCACTTTATGAGAAGCCCACCAACACTCAGTAACTGCACACATCACTAGATGAGAAGCCCACCAACACCCAGTAACTGCACACATCACTTTATGAGAAGCCCACCAACACTCAGTAACTGCACACATCACTTTATGAGAAGCCCACCAACACTCAGTAACTGCACACATCACTGCATGAGAAGCCCACCAAGACCCAGTAACTGCACATATCGCTGCATGAGAAGCCCACCAACACCCAGTAACTGCACACATCACTGCATGAGTAGCCCACCAACACCCAGCAACTGCAGACATCACTGCATGAGAAGCCCACCAACACCCAGTAACTGCATACATCACTTTATGAGAAGCCCACCCAAGCCATTAATTGCACACACTGCTTGCGTGCACGTACTTTTAATATTGTGAAATGAAATTACAAAACAGGCATTCTTCTAGCGTGCAGGTTTTCAAAGCCGGTTATGGCAAGCGTGCGTTCTGATTATCACATCATTTCCCATCAGCGCAGACTGTCCATGTTTGCGTGACCTGTCTGATACAATCGATATCCTGCGTGAGTCACTCACTGCTGGCGACTGGCCGCCAATGCTGACTTCATCCTGCCCACCCCCTCGTCCGGTTGTGACAAATAATCTTGCTGACTTCAGGGTATTTTCTCCCGTCTGCAGTGCCACTCGGCTTGGGGAGTGTGACGGTTGTCTGATGGGACGCATTCGAATCTCCTGGGTGCCTTTAGATCAATGTCTTCTCCGTTTCTTGGACCACTCTCTAATTTGTCTCATAGATTAATATCTAAAATGTATGCCTTAGAGTACTCTAACATATAATTTCCAAAGTGTTCAATGTTGCATTCCGTCTGGTCAGATATCAGTACTGCGATGGATACGATCTTGCTGCGCCCTGCAGACATCAGTATAAGTCACCACCATCATGTTACTGTTAACTGGAGTAGGCGTCCATGTCTATCCACAGAACTCAATCCTTGGTGTTCTGAATCAACTCCATGCCACCGTCTCAGCCCTTTCAACACCATTTTTCTCTGCCTGTCTCTGCCTCACTCCTACTGATCAGTCCAATCATCACGATGTTCTCCAATGCCTTGCTTCTCATCACATAACCAAAGACCGCTGTTGCCTCTTTCTTACAGTTGTAGATAACGTTCTACTTACATTAGTCTCTTCTAGGCAAGCATTATTAATTACTCTGACAGTCCATGCTATTCGCAGTATTCGTCTCAGAAACCACATCTCCGTCCATTGTTTCAAATATCTTCTTAATTTCAAAACAATGTTTTCCTTGAGTGAATCTGCACACAATTGCCGCCATAGTTATATACCATATGAAGTGAACAGATGAATCATATTTTGGACTGACACACATAGTCTCTGGTAATGTTTCAATATGGAGCAATGTAACTCCCCGTGGGCAGAACACCACTCCTCATTCGATTAGTTTCACAGACTATGTGTGTTAGCTATGTCAGCCAATATATGATTCATCTATACACTGCATACTACATATCATTCTTCTTCACTTGTTTATTCACATCCCATACGTTCTAAATAACATCACAGAGCTCTCTTTCTGACATTCAATGATAGTGACTTAGTGCATAAGATAATTGTCATTTTCTGAATACAATTACTTCCGGTTCAACACGCACAGATGTCAGTACCACAGTGAAACAGTTCACCATGCTTTATTCTTATTTCAGTATCTCCTCGAAGGATAAGATTATTGTGTCCTGTTAGGGCATGAGCATATGTCCACTCCCACCCAACACTAGAATAACTATGTCCACAGGAAGTCCCGAGCTTTACCGAATCCCTACAGCAGGATTGTTCGAATCAGTCTCTCAAAGCCTCCCATTTGAAGTCCAATGTAAAGTATACAAACACAGCTACATTGATTATTGCACAAAATAAACAAGTACAGACACAACATAATTCTTCTTCACTTGAGAGATTTCATCAGAAAACATAAGCCCTATACAATACAAGGGGGACAGAATAGCGAAACACAAAGAAACAGAATTAATTATGTAATTCAGCTGTATTTCTAATTTTTGAATATGGATGATCAACAGCAAACTTTTAGTGTGTGTTTCCATGAGAGTAATGTAATATGCTCGGGTCAGCTTAGGTCCATTTTGCCTCAGACAAGTGTTACTTTACTCTGGTAAGTCTGCCAGGTCTATTGTTGTCTGAGACAAGTGTTACTTTTCTCTTGTAAGTCTGTGTGTCAGATTTATTGTTGTCTCAGACAAGTGTTACTTCACGCTGGTTAGAAATTGACGTAGAAATAGAAACATGTCTAGATGGAAGTGAACGAGGAGACACGGCAACTATATAAGTCAGAAGGAGATAACAGAACACTTGTCAAAGACAAAAGTTAATGGAGAGACATGTCAGAAAGAAGTCACCGAAGAGAAGTGGCAACTATGTATGTCAGAAGGAGAAATAGAAAACGTGTCTAAAATGGAAGTGAACGAAGAGACATCGCAACAATCTATAATCACATGGAGATCATACGACAGAGGCGTAAGATAGAATCTACAGTAGACACATGGCCAACAATGAGGTTGACGAGCATTGTATAGAACAGACCATGTAAATGTCATAAGTGGGTTAGGGTTTAGAACAGACCATGTAAATGTCATAAGTGGGTTAGGGTTAATTAATATAGCCTTGACTACTGGGGGTCGGCATGGCTGAAGTGCTAAGAGCTCTTGATTGTAAACTTCCGGTGCGCTGACGGTGGGGTTCACCCTGACACGTTTTAATTGGACTAAAAAGTTGACTTCTAATCCTTCACTTATGAACGTAAATTGAAAGTACCTCAGACAGAAGTCGGAGTGGGTTCATCTGATGGCGAGGGAGATTGGTAATAAGGAAAGCTAATCCACACATCAGTCCAGTAGTAGCATGTGCATGGACTACGCTTGAATTCAAAGAGAGCGGGGAACAAACATACTGAGTGCAATAAAATAAGTAACACCCAGGACACGGCGATTGACAATGTAAGAACACACGAGTCCCTGTCCAGGCATTAAGGTGTACTTGAGCCAGGCCTCTATTGTTATTTACCAATCCAGGCATTAGGGCGTACTGGAGCCAGGCCTCTATTGTTATAGACCAATCCAGGCAATTGGTCGCACTGGAGCCACGCCTCTATTGTTATTTACCAATCCAGGCATTAGGGCGCACTGGAGCCAGGCCTCTATTGTTATAGACCAATCCAGGCAATTGGTCGCACTGGAGCCACGCCTCTATTGTTATAGACCAATCCAGGCATTAGGGCGCACTGGAGCCAGGCCTCTATTGTTATAGACCAATCCAGGCATTAGGGCGCACTGGAGCCAGGCCTCTATTGTTATAGACCAATCCAGGCATTAGGGCGCACTGGAACCAGGCCTCTATTGTTATAGAGTAATCCAGGCATTAGGGCGCACTGAAGTCAGGCCTCTACTGTTATAGACCAATCCAGGCATTAGGGCGCACTGGAACCAGGCCTCTATTGTTATAGAGTAATCCAGGCATTAGGGCGCACTGAAGCCAGGCCTCTACTGTTATAGAGCAATCGGCCCTCGGTGGGTGATGTGGCCAGTATCTGGTCGGCCGCCGTTACTTCCAGGACATTTGTTGGGACCAATCGTTGGCTGAGTCTACATGGCAGTCCAGGTCCCACTTTAACAATCGCTTCGACGTGGATCTGAACCAACCACACGCCGAACCAGTCGTGCGTGTTTAGCCACCACGCTACCGTGGCTCCTGGGCGGCTACTAATGAGTGCTAATCCCAAGTCCACAAGCCAGGCCCATTTTGTTAGACCGAACAGGCTTAGGCGCACTGGAGCCAGGCCTCTATTGTTATAGACCAATCCAGGCATTAGGGCGCACTGGAGCCAGGCCTCTATTGTTATAGACCAATCCAGGCAATTGGTCGCACTGAAGCCACGCCTCTATTGTTATTTACCAATCCAGACATTAGGGCGCACTGGAGCCAGGCCTCTATTGTTATAGACCAATCCAGGCATTAGGGCGCACTGGAGCCAGGCCTCTATTGTTATAGACCAATCCAGGCATTAGGGCGCACTGGAACCAGGCCTCTACTGTTATAGAGTAATCCAGACATTAGGGCGCACTGAAGCCAGGCCTCTATTGTTATAGACCAATCCAGGCATTAGGGCGCACTGGAGCCAGGCCTCTATTGTTATAGACCAATCCAGGCATTAGGGCGCACTGGAACCAGGCCTCTACTGTTATAGAGTAATCCAGACATTAGGGCGCACTGAAGCCAGGCCTCTATTGTTATAGACCAATCCAGGCATTAGGGCGCACTGGAGCCAGGCCTCTATTGTTATAGACCAATCCAGGCATTAGGGCGCACTGGAACCAGGCCTCTATTGTTATAGACCAATCCAGGCATTAGGGCGCACTGGAACCAGGCCTCTATTGTTATAGACCAATCCAGGCATTAGGGCGCACTGGAGCCAGGCCTCTATTGTTATAGACCAATCCAGGCATTAGGGCGCACTGGAGCCAGGCCTCTATTGTTATAGACCAATCCAGGCATTAGGGCGCACTGGAGCCAGGCCTCTATTGTTATAGACCAATCCAGGCATTAGGGCGCACTGAAGCCAGGCCTCTATTGTTATAGACCAATCCAGGCATTAGGGCGCACTGGAGCCAGGCCTCTATTGTTATAGACCAATCCAGGCATTAGGGCGCACTGGAGCCAGGCCTCTATTGTTATAGAGCAATCGGCCCTCGGTGGGTGATGTGGCCAGTATCTGGTCGGCCGCCGTTACTTCCAGGACATTTGCTGGGACCAATCGTTGGCTGGGTCTACATGGCAGTCCAGGTCCACTTTACAAACTCGCTTCGACGTGGATCTGAACCCACCACGCCGAACCAGTCGGTGCGTGTTTAGCCACCACGCTACCGTAGCTCCCAATGGTGTACTAATGGAGTGCTAATCCCAAGTCACAACGGCCCAGTCGCAGTCCAAGGTGCTGTTTGCGTTGACGCGACACGGTCGCCTTCAGCCGAGACAGAAAGAGTCAAGACATCTATAGGTAGGCATACAAGGACACAATAGACAACAGGGCAAGGAAACAAAACAGATGGACATACTACATGTGTAACTCTCATTACAAAACCTACGCCGCCTGGCCGAATGAACATGCTTGTAACATAACGCGTGTGAGCGATTGAGTGTGTGTGTGTGTGTGTGTGTGTGTGTGTGTGTGTGTTGTGTGTTGTGTCTGTCTGTCTGTCTGTTTATGTATGCATGAGACTACATTATGTGACGAGAGAAAAGTCCACACATTATGGAGTGCTAGGAGCATGGTAAAATAAATGTTCAGAAAGTACAGGTCGCTAACGTGCCTCGAGGAGTATTGTGTAAATAGTGCTGGGCCCATGTTGCAGACTGACCAACACTCGATTAGTGATGTGGTCAACATCACAGCGGCCGCCGTTACTTGCCAGTTAATCTCTTGGTACCAGTTTGACAGAAATCCTAGCTCAGACGGATCTGAACACATGTTCCGTCGATGTCTTATGCTGGGGTTAAACCAGGCGGACTCTCTAGCCACTACACTACAGCGCAGTATATGTGTCAGTCATGAGACAATAAAATACAATCCTAAAACTACCCTACATCCCAAAGGCATAAGAGGGAGAGAGTCAGAAACAAAGACATCTTTCTTCATTTCCTCATCGTTTCTATATGCACTTGTTCAAACGGGTACGGACTTTCCGTCCATCTTCCCCGTTCTCCAGTGTTGGGAGAAAATATGACAGGGTCAGCAGACAGCTATCGACTTCCAGTCCGTTGCTTGCCCTCCTGTCTGCTTCACGTTGGGAACACGCAGACGGCAAGGGCAGCCAGTCTGAGCGGAGTGACACCGCTGTCTGATGCGACGGCTTTATATAGCCTGAATCACCACCACCAGCAGCAGGTAGAATTTCTGTTCCTACACCAGCTGCCAGTGTCAGCACGTAGTGGCGGAAACGTAGAGTCTCCTGGGGACCTTCTCAAGCATGAGTCCCCTTTTATAGTCTGTTTACTTTTGTCTCCCCAATATAAAATTCCATATCTCAGTAACCAACTGATGGAAAATGATGAAATTTAGTATATAACCTTATCATTATGTCCACCCAACAAAAAAAAAATTTTGTTCTGGAGATTGTACAGCAGATTTCAATGTTTGTTTATATGCGGTATATAATTTACGGGTCAGAGATTAAGTCCATAATTTTTAAATGTATTACACCTTCACCCAGACACATCCGCGATTGTTTTGTTTTTTTTAATTTCTCATGGTTCGCGTTTTGGCACGTTCGGCGCGCTGTTACATGGGAGTATTCAGAGGTGTCGTCAATGTGGGTTCTTTCATGAAACGTGATTATATAAATAAATCTTACCATTAATATAATATTAAGAGCTAATATTTGAATGTGTGAATATTGTTCAATGGTATCTAATGTGAAATTTTGTACACTTCAAAGAATTGCTATGAAGTTGTACACATATTTTTGTAAAGAAGCTAATCGCAGGAAACTGTTTCATACTGTTACAAATCCCGAAAAAAAAAACAGTGCACTCATTGGATATGAGTAAACGGTCATTTCGTCGATGGGTGCAATGAAACCAACAGGCGATAAGCAAACTGTAGGTAGAAAGACAATTCTAGACAGCTTTGACAAGGATGTCATAAGACGAGCTATTATAAACTGCTAGGATGCCAAAGAAACAGTGACTGTAAGAAAACTTAGGGTTTGGTTGAGAAAGAACAATAACATAGAGCTATCCAAAACAACTTTGTGGGAAATTATAATGACATTAGACTTCACTTTTAGAAAGTACAAGGGTGGTAGAAATATCCTTTACGAGCAACCGCATTTAGAAGCCATGAGAAGCAGATACCTACGTGAAATAAAGGAAATGTGCAAAGAAAATTATGACATAGTGTAATTCGATGAGACGTGGATCAATGCGCACCACACAAGTGAAAAGGAATGGCAATCAGTGGGTGGACAGATAAAGCGATATGTGCCCAGTAGTAAAGGACAACGTTTGGTCATAGCCTATGCTGGTAGTACTCATAATGGCTTACTACAGAATGCTGGACTCGTGTTCGTATCAAAGCATACAGACAATAGGGATTATCATGATGAGATGAATGGTAATGTATTTAGAGATTGATTCGAGAATACAGTACTTCCATCCCTTGATAGACCGTCTTGTCTAATCATGGACAATGCATCATATCACAATGTTGTTGCCCAAGAAGACAAAATAACTACGGCATCTAGCACAAACAAAGCAATAAAGATATGGCATTTCCAGAAACATATTTCAAGCTACTGTTGTTGTCCCTTGTAAAACAGGCACATAAAAGCAAGAAATATCAAATCGACAAGTTGATAGAAGAGCATGGCCATTGGTGCTTGAGACTTCCGCCTTACCATTCTCATTTAAACCCTATAGAACTTGTGTGGACCAAAATAAAGGACAGGTGGCAGCTACATTCAAATTGTCTGACGTCAAGATACTAACCCAGTCCGCGCTATTAAATATTGATAAAAGTTACTGGACAAAAATGTGAGGACCATGTGTTGAAAGAGGAAAAGGACTATTGGAGAAAGGATGCACCGAATTTTATGCAACCGAGTGCAGTCATCAACCTACTGGAATCGTCCGACACAGATTAAGGTCTGGACAGATCGCGGATCTTAATCCACGTGCACACCTACTGGGATATTTTGCTCCAACTATTCAGACGAATTGCAGGCACTAAACATTACAGCATCAGCAGAATGTCAATGGCAACACTTTGTATTCCACAGGGATGAATTTTCAATTCCGCAAGCCCTCAGCGGTGACAAACAACTGGTATTGGAAAAAAAAAAAACACTAAACGCATTGAATACCAACAGAAGAGTAATATTGCTGCGGAAACTGACATATTGTGGCATAACAAGAAACGTGAGAGCAAGCACGTTGTCAAATTAGGGGACAACATACGAACCAATCTATAAACTTCAATGAAAAGAGGACCAACATCTTGGTTATTAAGAAGAAAGCCCACTACAGAGACACTGACAACTATTTTCATAGTGCAAAACAGGCAACATGTTCCGCCCCTGAAAGGTAAACAGCTGAGTAAACTGATGTCAGATAGCCAGTTTTCTAGTCAGGACGTGGTGGGTTTCACATTAAACACTTCACAGTGTGATAGAAATTACAATAACCATGCCATTGTTTTGTAAGCTGTCAATTTTCTTGTTAAGAATGTCAAGAGTGTTCAGCAATGACATCACGGTGCAGACGAACACGGTGACGTCATAAGGACAGTTTAAAGATGGCTGTCCCATGTTTGACATGCATCAAAGAGGAGCAGCGTTCTGTTATCCGATTTTTGACCAGTGAAGGGGTGAAACCTATAGCAAATCATTTTAGGACGAATGAAGGTCCAGATTTGGCGATCATGCCTGTCAGCCAGCAAGTGTATGATGGAGTAGGAAGTTTCAAAACTTGTCGGTCCGATGAAGATGTATGAGGACCAGTTTACCAGCTTTTTCTGCTCAGGAATCCAAGCACTACATTACCGATGTACCCAACTGATGTCAGATAGCCAGTTTTCTAGTCAGGACGTGGTAGGTTTCACATTAAACACTTCACAGTGTGATAGAAGTTACAATAAATATGCCATTGTTTTGTAAGCTGTCAATATTCTTGTTAAGAATGTCAAGAGTGTTAAGCAATGACATCACGGTGCAGACGAACACGGTGACGTCATAAGGACAGTTTAAAGATGGCTGTCCCATGTTTGACATGCATCAAAGAGGAGCAGCGTTCTGTTATCCGATTTTTGACCAGTGAAGGGGTGAAACCTATAGCAAATCATCGACGAATGAAGGTCCAGTTTGGCGATGCATGCCTGTCAGTCCAGCAAGTGTATGAATGGAGTAGGAAGTTTCAAAACTTGTCGGTCCGATGAAGATGTATAGTAGGTGGTGTACGAGTGGTTACACTCGCGACCAAAAGCATTTGTTTTCTCCAGGAATCCAAGCACTTCATTGGCGATGGAGGACTTGCATTGTACGCAGTATTGACTACATCGAAAAAATGATACATTTGTTCTTTACTTTTTCATAATATGTTCTCTCTCTCTCTCTCTCTCTCTCTCTCTCTCTCTCTCTCTCTCTCTCTCTCTCTCTCTCTCTCTCTCTCCTCTCTCTCTCTCCCTCTCTCATTCTCTCTCTCTCTCTCTCTCTCTCTCTCTCTCTCTCTCACACACACACACACACACACATGCACTCACACATACACACATTTCAGGTTTTTATTTGAATCCCCCACGTAACTGGAAAAAAACATACTATTGACAAGTCCCGAAGTAGGTGGGTCTATAACGTTTTAGGACCATCACATGTTGTAGGCCGGATTGCACGTGGTAATAGGTGGTCAGTCTTTCCCTCCCTTAGCGAGCGGTGAGCCCAGGTATCGAACCCTCATCCTACCGCGGTAATGTCAGCGCAACTTTCTGACCGCCTCCTCCCCTCCATCCTCCCCCAGCGCACATGTCAATATGCAGGGGGTCGTCGCTGGAGCCACGGAGTTCGTGCTCCGTGCGACACTTTCGAAAGGCCGCTCTGCGGAAAGAGGACTTGTCATATGGGGGAAAAACCGGTGCAATGAAGTCGAACCTCTCACCTTTACCCACCCAACCCCTCACCTTAGAAGTCCCACTACTAGTCTAGCACACCCCGCTAGTGTTTGAGCTGGCGGTGAGGTATGAGAGTTCTGCAAATGCAGTCTCCATTCAGATGCTACTGTTGTTCTGGGTCGGGGGAGAAAAGTCTCTACTAGAATCTGCACTCAGATATATGCCAGCTCTTTTCATGAACACCGATGCGTCTAACTTAATAGTTACTACCGAGTCTTCTAGAGCAGTGATTCTCAACCTTTTTTTGGCCCATGCCATCCTTTACCATATGTTCGGAAAGTCACCCCTCCCCCCCCCCCACTTTCGAATTTCCTCCCTATACATCCCCCACCCTTACACAATATACATAAAAATGGAAGCTAAATTTAATAACATATACTAGAACAAGTATCTATATAAAACGTGATTTGCGGGTCTACTTACGTTATAAAACGAATTTCATTAGGGCCAGAAGTACAGAACCGTAAAATTTAGAGGGAAAAACAATATCAAGTAACTGATTCTTGTATTAATGCGATCTTGAAATAATCTTAATTCCCCCCCCCCCCCCCCCTGGAAACCCTAAAATTCCCCACCGGTTGAGAACCACTGTATTAGAGGGTCCACAACCAACAACAACAGAAAAGCAAAAGTCCAGCTCATGCAGACTCTAGCGGAGAGGTTCTAATTGCGAAGGTGAGCTCATGGAAACGCAATGGGAGCAGACCAGCAGTCTCCCGCACCCCCAACCCCACACACGCCTACATCCCCACACACATTGGAATCTCAACGGCAAAGACCCAGGCCTGTTGTATGACAAAGCGTTATCTGTAGTCGATAGTGTCTGAGGAACGTCATTCTGTTTGTTCAACTCTCAAGAGAAGTGCATCATGCCTAGTTCCGCACCTCCCTTCCCTTGAATTCAGCGTGTGCAACTTCGATGTATATTTGTGTAAGGTATATTTCCTTTGAACCACTACTGTTATCGTTTCTTTACTTATTCAGTCGTGGAGATTTGTTCGCAACAGACGAGCAATATCTCCGGCAGGCCTATTCTAGTTGGTCGCGAGATCCGCACAGTGGCTGGCAGGGAGATTTGCTCGTAGCAGACGAGCAAAACCTCCGGCGGGCCTACTCTCGTTAGTCGCGGGAGCCGCACGAGTCAGGCAGGGAGTCTGACGGTAGTACACGCTTACAAGGTCCAGACACTTGCGTTTGACAGGTGTACGCGCCCAGTGGTCCTGGCGCGTATACGACCCTTACCTGCGGGATATGGCTGAAAGTCTCCAAGTCAAATCCCAAGGGTTTAGGGTCTGGCCATCGATCGTATCCTGCTCTTGGAGGCGAGGTCTCGGAGGTTTGATGCTGAGCCGCCAGCGTCTGCAGCCTACCTTGTTCCAGACGTATTGGTTACCCATTCCCCTGGCTCAAACAAGGCAAGGCCGAGAGAGGGAACATGTCGTTTGGGCACCACATGTTCTCTGAAGCTCTGCCCAGGAATTGTGATGGTGTTTTGGCCAAATTTCAACTCACATACTTTGGTCTGTCAAGACTGTAAGGTGCTACTCACTCACTTCCTTTGAGAGCCGCTGAAGTGCAGTGGGTACCACGATTGCTTGCCCGACAGTGGTGGCCATGTGTTCGAATCACCATTCAGACAATTTCTTGTTTAAACTGACCTGGGCGGCCATCTTAACATTGCTTAACCAGGTTACAAGACAATGTTCTGCAAAGTCAAGATGGCCGGCGTCATTTGCCGAGCGCCGATTGGTCGATCAAACTCTGGGACTCGTACCATATGCCCAGAACGCCTCAATGACGTGTAAAAAGGTCCTTTACATTCACTGTACACCTCCTCACTACCTGCTCTACCGAGTGAGGATTGGTGAACTAATGTGAGGCCAGCACCTTAACACCAATACACATGAAGGTGTGAATATGGGCTCTTTGCCCTATGCTTCTCCTAGACAGATTGTATCCAAGATATCACAACAGTTTCTATCGGCTCCTCTGCTGTGTGTCCACCATGACGAGGTAGAGGGGCTTGAGTGTTCCAATGACCCCAAGAGCTATGCCGACGGTAGCAAGCTACTGGTAGGGCCACCCATGTCGGACAGGTCAAGGGAGAGGGACCGGACGAAGCGACACACAAACCTGCTGCCTTGTAGGTAGACTGGGGACAGTCAAAGGCTAGGGAAAGCACCCCGAATAAATGCTTGTTGAAATCGGATGTACTGAGCCACAGGCTTGACAAAGCAGTGCAACGTAACTGTCACAAAATAAAACCTTGCGTTTAACCAGTGAATTATTATAGAGGCTTTCTGATTAAACTGACTATCTGCCAGCGACAACTATTTTAACTAACAGTAAAAACAACTCGGATGTCAAAATCCCAGGACAATATTTGTAGCTGCACGTGTACATCTGGCCGACGGATTGGGAACACTCGGTGGTAAGTGAGACGGATCCCTGCATCGCTTTGACAGTTTATCAACAGGGCGGATTGAAAGCGGAAGTACTCAGCTCGGAAGTAAACAGTCCGTCTGTCATGTAGAATTTCCCGACATAAAACGGAAGGATGGCTGGAATTGTCACCCCTCGACAGCAGATTGGCAGTTTGTGGTGGAAACTGTTGTTGGGATCATACAGTAACTCGCTAGCTTGTTGGGGAGGTCAAAACAAGTGATGACAACTTTGACAGTGACTAAACCAGGGAGGATAGATTCTTGACAATGGATGATATGCCCAAATAACACCTGCAGGACATCAATACCGTCACGTGACCAATTTTAGGTTTTGCCAAAAACCATGATTGGAGATGGGGAGTTGACCAAAACCGTGGATTATGATGGACGTGTTTGTGGGGGAGCTCTACAGTGTTAGATTAATTTAATATTAACTAGCATGTGTCGTTATGGCAAAGTGTAGTAGCCATCCCGGAATGAGGCGGTTTTGCCTAAGGTAGAACCTATTATAATTAGTTCTAATTAATATAGGCTGTAGCCTTGTTAAAACTAAAGTGTGATGATTAGCACTGTTAGTGGAAAACTAGCTAGAGTAGGGAAGTGATACTTGGCTCTGTTAGTTGAAAATAGATTAGTGAAGTGTTGATACGCTTTACTAGTTGAGAATTGAGTAATGAGGGATAATTGGGATATTCCCGTAGGTGTCCCTGGTGGGCGGGGTTCCGCATTCTGTTTGTTGATTTTTTTTTCTTGTCTTGGCCTGATGATAACCTATGTGTTCAGTCATCTGTCTCTGACAGAGTAGGTTCACTGTATTTTCTGAGCGAGGCCGATGTCCACGATCATCTTATAGAGATCAGTGACGGGGAGGCTATCACCAGTTGTTGATTTATTTTACAGGTTCCTCTGGTTGGAATGAAGAACCCGGAACCACTAAAAATCCGATCCCGGATAAATTATGATGTAGAGAGATGGGCCAGCAACTTTCGCAACGGAAGAAGTTAATACACACTGCTCTGTGGAGCCTAATGGTATATGTATCCTACATGAGTGAATACCAATCGTTAACACACCTGAAGTGATGGATGTTCAGCCCATGGGGAACTAGATCAGTAGGAACTGATGTTCACATTAGATGAAACCAAACATTGAAGTGTAGTTGTTCCACGTATCAAGGAAATCAGAACTTTCAGACTATATCTAGTGAATAAAGCAAGCCATATTTGTCTAGATACATTGACTGTTTAAGAGTGAAAATACAGAACTAATAGGAACCGTTGTGTTAGGAACAATAATAGTATTTTCCACGGATTATATATTTACATGGGATTCAGATCTCATGGTCATCAGAGCTTCTGGAAGAGGACATGTCTGGAGAGAAGGATACGACTTCGGTGAGGTCTATTGTACTGACTCGTGTGATGTCGTGTAATCCTTGCCATGATGTGTGCACTATGATCCTGAACTTTGAGGGCTGACATATACATTTATGTTATTATACACGACACACATTTTTCTTCGCATACACGTCTCATATACGTTACACTTTTCTTTTAATAAATTAATCTTTATTAATTTTTAGAAGCAAGAGTTGTTGAGTATGTTGCGTTGGGGAAGTATGAGAGGGGGCATAGTACGACAGTGAGAGAGTGATAGGAAAAGGTGTCCACGGGCTGATGAAGTGTGTTGGACGGAAGCTGGTGGATTCTCCAAGATATTGATAGGAAAGAAAAATTATGATGTGGGTGTTGACTCTCCTCATTCCAGGGACGACACTTTAAAGGAGGACACGACAGTAACATAATTCATGATGTCGCAAATTAAAATTCATCGTTATGGTGCTAATCCCGCGGAATCCCATCAGGCGGTGATAGTGCCGGGCCCCCTGCCTCGAAGGGGTCCACCCATGACTACTGGTGGTCACCTTCCCCTGTACTGTGGAGTCAAGGCAGAGGAGTAAGTTAAGAGCTATTGACCAAATACCCCGGACACTCAACATACTACAGTGGAATGCCGAAGGAGCTTATAACAAGAAATCTCCCTAACAACGCGTCTTCATAAAGACAGAATAGATATGGCATGCATTCAAGAGACATACCTTAATGCCAATCGCGGATTCTCGGTCAGAGGATATCAGGCCACACGTTTCGACCGCGAAGGACACAAAGAAGGAGTTCTAATACTTACACGAAATACAATACCTTGCAGCAAAGTATCTGTGATCTCTGACAACCAAACGGAAATTATAGGTGTTGATATAATGATAAAGGACGTGAAAATAAGAATTTGCAATCTGTATAGCCCAGCAGATAAGGACCTTACACTCTCAAACATGAAAATAACTGACACAAACTGTATTATTGTCCTCCACAAAATCGATGGCCATGTGCTTGACCAGTTAGCAGGTACTGACCACAGACCAATCAAGCTTGTAATGAATATGGAGTATGTTCCACAGAAGCAAAAGCCTTTGCCCCGCTGAAATTACAAACGAGCAGATTGGGACAAATTCGCCATACCAATAGACAAATATTATGAAAACATAAATACACGATATGGCAAAATGAAACAAATGGTGGAAAGTCTAAACAGGGCAATAATACAGGCGGCCACTGAGTCTATTCCAAGAGGAGCGAGGAAAAATTACAAACCATACTGGACTGAAGAACTACACATTTTGGAGGACAAAGTTGAAGATACCAGGAAGACAGCAGAGAGAGAACAAACAACTGAAGCGAACATCTCTCTCAAAGCCATCTCAGCAAACTATAAAAGAACAGTAAATCAAACAACAAGAGATTGATGGAGGGAAAAAACAGAAAACCTGAATTTTGACAGGGATGGAAACAAACTATGGAAACTAGTGAAAGCCATAAACAATGAGGGACCTAGAAAGAAAAAAATAACAACTAAACAAGAAAATACCTTGCTTAAAGGAAAAAAGGCTGCAAATGCACTAATGGAACACTATGCCAGTGCAAACCAATTTGATTTTACAACCGAACAGAAGAAAGCAATCAAAGACAAACAGATACATCATAATAATACAGAGACAGCAGCAGAATATATGATGGCAAATCTAACAATGGAAGAAATGTAACAGGCAATAAATACCCTAAAAAAGAAGAAATAACCAGGAAAGGATGGAATCACAAATGAAATGCTAATAGGACTAGGCACTAAGGGAAAAAAGAAACTACTAGAAGTCCTACATTACAGGTGGAAGAGAGGAATAGTCCCACAGGCATGGAAAGAAGCTATACTAATATCAGTCCCAAAGAAAGGAAAAGACGTGGAAGAACCAAATGGCTATCGACCTATCTGTCTACTTAGCTGTGTAGGAAAATTAATGGAACGCATTATTAATGGCAGGCTAACATGGACATCTGGAAGAAAACCAACTCTAAACACCACACCAAGCAGGATTCAGAAAGTACAGATCCACTGAAGATCAAATAACCTATATAGCTCAGGAAATAGAGGATGCCTTCCAAGAGAAAAAGCACACACTAGAGGTCTGGATAGATTTAAAAAAGCATCTGATAAAGTATGGAAGGAAGGGACTGAAAGTAAAACTGCACACAATGCATGTTTGTGTGAAAATGTATAAATGGATCAGCCACTACCCTGAGAACAGAACTGCCAGGACAAAAGTACAAGGACAAACAAGCAAAATGATACTGTTGGAGCAAGGTGTCCCCCCCCCCCCCCCCCCCCCCCAATGAGGAGTTCTTTCACCAACATTATTCCTAGCATATATAAATGACATCATGGAAAATTTTCCAGCCAGAGTACACACATCCTCCTTGGAAGATGACCTAGCCATATGAAGATTATATTAGTACATCTAACAGCAGATTACAGCAAGCCTTATTAGCGCTAGAGGACTGGTCAAAATCATGGCTAGTGAAGATAAGTGAGGAGAAAACAACATGCACAGTGTTCTCCCTCTCAAATAAAACTCAGCAACCTAAGCTGGTATTGAATGGAAAAATATTGCACCATGAAGAAAATCCAAACTATCTTGGAGTCACCTTTGATCGTCGCCTGACATGGAAGACACAGGTTGAGAAAAATTGAACAAGAGCAAGGCAAAGAATGGCAATCATGAAAAAGTTTGCTGGTACAACGTGGGGAGCAGATGAGAAAGTTCTCAAGAAGTTAACTGGACGGGTGAGGCCAGTACTGGAATATGGCATTGCAGCTTGGGCAACAGCAGCTAAGTCAAACTTTAACAAAATAAGTAAAGTTCAAAATCAAGGAATGCGAATCATAACTGGAAGCCTGAAGACAACGCCTATTAATGAACTAGAAAAGATCACTTGTTTACAACCAATGCAGGATAGAAGAGATAGCAAAGTCCAGCAACAAGCAGAAAAATTTAGAAGATTGACAGACCACCTCATGTATAAAAGGATTAATGGTTTTGGACACGGAAGACTGAAGCGTAGCAACTTTGTGGAAACTGCAAAACGAAAGATTAGGGCAGATCCCATACTTAACATATCAACAGTCAAACCTATTTACAATGCACACAGATTCCCAGCCTGGAGACAGCAGCAACTGCCTGAGATGATAGAAAACATTCCTGGTATTGAGAAAAAGAACACTCAGAATGAAACCGAAAGAAGAAAAATAACCCTAAACTACATAAAAGTACATTACCCAAGCAGCAATTGGACCCATGCATATAAGATGCGTCAGATCAAAAATTCAATAAAAAATGGAGGAGGAGGAATTCTCCTAAATTTAAAAAATGGAGTGGGAAAAAAAAAAAGTCAGTGGCAACTGGAAAATTTTCAAAGCGGAGGTGGAAATGAAGAGGCTGACAGACTAGCAAAAGAGGGTGGACGACTACCACAGCCTGACATAGACATAACCTATAATGAGGCAAAGAGGTTTATAAAAAGCACTTATAGACCCAGATGGGAATCAGAGCATACAGGCCACCAGAAAGATGATGCATATTACAAACTCGAACGAAGAGAACAAGTAGCAATCTTCAGACTCCGCACAGGACATAACAGGCTGAAATACCACTTGTTCAATAAACTAAAGATAGGAGATATCGATGAATGTAATTGTCGAACTGGTAAAATGACAGCTAAATATTTGCTGCAGGAGTGCCCAATATATGTAGAGCAGAGAAAGATATTTTAGCCCACACCTGCTTCATGTAAGGACAAGCTCTATGGAGATATCGACAAGCTCAAGTTGACTGCAGCTTACTTTAACTACATTCAGGTTAACATTAAACGTGCATTAAGAAGTATTTAGACTGCCTCACTCCATACCACAGATATGTCGGTTACAAAAGCGTCCCAGGAACATGAAATGGAATATTGCTTGGATAGCAAATCCATTACGTGGAAAGTCCGAATCGAAAGCTCACTGTGTGAGCTTCATAAAAGGTGGAAAAAGTGTCCTAGTGGCACAAAATGGAATATTGCTCGGATAGAAAATCCATTACGTGGAAAGTCAGAATCGAAAGCTTACTGTGTGGTGGTCATCTGCAGACTGCATTCTTCTGGTTTCCGGAAGAACAGCCTGTGGTGAACGAAAGGCCCAATATACGGAAGTAAGGCTAAGCAGCCATGTGCAGGACGTGACGATTCCTTGGGTGAGCCCAGTACCAGAGCGCTGTGTGTCGGCTCTGCAAGTATGGAAGCCTCCTTGGATAGCGGGGAATGCCCATGGTCTGCCCCTGCCTTCCCTTGAGGGCTGACCAGGATGTCTTTGGCTGTTCTATGTGGGCCAGCTGGGATGGGGGATAACACCACAACAGTGAGAGTCAAACGTCATAAGAAACCCCGGGAAGGTTAACCTGGTCAACAAATGCCCACAGAAGTCGGATGTGTCGGTCTAACAGCGCAAGAACGCAGCTCTGCTGTAAACAGGCACAACGCAATCACGTCCGAAAAAAACCTCCGGATGAACGCAGCAGCAGCAGAAGAAGAAGAAGAAGAAGAAGAAGAAGAAGAAGAAGAAGAAGAAGAAGAAGAAGAAGAAGAAGAAGAAGAAGAAGAAGAAGAAGAAGAAGAAGAGGAAGAAGAAGAAGAAGAAGAAGAAGAAGAAGAAGAAGAAGAAGAAGAAGAAGAAGAAGAAGAAGAAGATTCCATCCAACGTCTCTAGAAAGATTCCATGCAAGGTCTCTAGACAGATTTCATCCAATGTCTCTAAACAGATTCCATCCAAGGTGTCTGGACATATTCCATCCAAGGTCTCTGGACAAATTTCATCCAAGGTCTCTGGACAAATTTCATCCAAATCTCTAGACAGATTCCATTCAAGGTCTCTAGATAGATTCCATTCAAGATCTCTAGACAGATTCCATCCAACGTCTCTAGACAGATTCCATCCAACTTTTCTAGACAGATTCCATCCAAGGTCTCTGGACAAATTCCACCCAAGGTCTCTGGACAAATTCTATCCAAGGTCCCTGGACAAATTCCATCCAAGGTCTCTAGACAGATTCCATCCAAGTTCTCTAGACAGATTCCATCCAAGATCTCTAGACAGAGTCCATCCAAGATCTCTAGATAGATTCCATCCATGGCCTCTGGACAGATTCCATCCAAGGTCTCTAGACAGATTCCATTTAAGTTCTCTAGACAGATTCCATCCAAGATCTCTAGACAGATTTCATCCCATGCAGTGGGTCGGGTTTATCCCTGGGTAGGTTTCGTCCGGACTGCGACCCAATGGGACTTCCGGCTCCTAGGGTATATGTAAAATATTTAAACGTGTGCAGCTGACAACAGGACCACTCCGTATTTGACCAGAGCCCGAGAGCATAAACTATTCCGAAGCAGTGTCACTCTATGGGTTTGTGATGTGACAGCGCCATCACATTGCACGATGGCCTGTGCTTCCTCACTTTCGCAAGCGACAAGCCCATGCGTTAAACCTATCATCCGAGAAGCTTCGATATAAAGAGGAAGGCGCCTGATGCCATTACAACACAACGGTTATATAAGTGTGCAACAGTCCTACGGAGGGAGCCAACATGGCAACTTGTGAGCTGACGGCAGACACTCTCAGCCCGGCTAAGACAACTAGAATTGACACAGTCATGCGCTGACCTGTTGCCAGAACAACCTGAATGACCCCCCCCCCCCCCCCCCCCCCCCAGCCTGGCTACAGTGCGGACTACCAGAGCAGTCATATGTTTATGTGTAATGATATGTGCTCTAGCGTTGCAGTTTTACACACATTCGAGCAGCATAGCACCGTAGAGCACGGTGGCAGCAGTCAGGTACGTCACATCTGTGCACGCACACGGGCAGGTGTGTTGCAGTACTAAACACTTGCTGTCAGTGTATTGGTCCAGTATACACATAGTTGTGTTGGTGGACTGCACACATATTAGCAGGCGTGTTGGTAATACATACATAGGTAGGTAGTCAAATACACACTTGTTTGTTGGTGTGTTGTGTAATATACACAAGCTGGTGGGTGTGGTGTGTAACTTGTTTGTTGGTGTGTTGTATAATATACACCAACCGGTGGGTGTGGTGTGTAACTTGTTTGTTGGTGTGTTGTGTAATATACACCAGCTGGTGGGTGTGCTGTGTAATATACACCCGCTGGTGGGTGTGTTGTGCAGTATCCACCAACCGGTCTCTCTGATGTGTAATATACACCAACTATTTGGTGCGTTGTGTAACTGGTTGGTGTGTTGTGTAAAGTACGCAAACTGGCAGGGACACAGGTGCATACCCCATGCAGGTTACCGTTGTGCACCCAAACGTTCAGGTATACGCCGCTTGTGCACTAAGGTAAACCGCCATTATAAAAGATGTTACCTGTAAAGTTCGAGTCAGGCGGCATGGAACAGAGCATAAGCAGCAATACACAACACACACAAGCTGGCAAGAAACCGCCAGTCAATAAATCATAAATAGCAGCAGCCAAATCACGTAGGCAGATGTGTGTCAAGGTGCCCTAGGACCTGCACCATTTGAGAAACGGGAGGTGTGCTGGAGCGAGCGGTCACCGAAACCTAGGTAATAACATTTATGCTATACGGCTGGATTACGTGAGATATCTGAACTAGCACACGATGAGGTCATGGCTGGCACTACACGCTCCTGACTACGTGACGTTATATTATCAGCAAACGAGGGCTTTACTTAATTATTAGGTACATGTCCTTTACAGGACGGCGCAATCAACTCCAGCATTTTTTGCATGTTCGTGATTTACTAGGAAATGTTTACGTGCAGTTGTTTGCCATTGCTTTCTTAACTATTGAAGCTCATACCATTGAAATAAAGCAAGGAGATTTGCTTCCAAATAGTCTGCGGCTCATTTCGAACCCTCCACTCGGTGTGTCGGAGCCTGCGTTTTAGTAGCACTGAAATAATGAACGAGTAAGAAAGCAGATAGTCAGTTGATACCATAGAATATGAAGTCATAACATCTATCTACATAGGTTTGTTTTGGGAGATATTTGTACGAGAATCAACCATAGCCATTCACACATTGACACTTTTAAGACAATTTAAACCTTTCAGAGACCCAGTAAGAAATGATGTTATCAGAAAGACAGTCAAGTCAACACTTTGTGCCAAATTTATTGAAAGGCAGAAGATGAAATGGTTCAGTCATCTCTTTTGAATGCAACACCATCAGATACCAGCAATGGCGCGACACCAAGAACGATCTGATACGAGAGCAAGAGGAAGCTCGAGAAGAAATAGACTAAAGACATCAAAGAAATTTTACAATCTCACCGAAAGACACGACGATCCAGTGCCACCCATCTGGCGCTGGAACATCAATAATTCCTCATCATGACGCATGACGGCGAAAGTGGAAGGTGGTGATGATGAAAACTATCTCAGCAAGACTGCAAATGCCTCAACGAAGTACTAACAAATTTAGGCGTTGGCTACCTGGCTGGTAAGCTGTGATTTCTCTAGCGGACTAGAAGTTTCAGCTCTTACTGAAGCACTGACGTCCAGGCCGTTTAAGCCCTGATAAGGGCTGCCATCTACCGGAATGAGGTTGCTTGCCGACTTTTCTCTCGTTCGGCACCAGAGTACCCACTCCACGCGTATTGTATTGCAGACCTTCCCTCTCCAAGCCCAGAAAGCAGTACTGGAACTTCACAGCCACGGAGAGGCATATTAGGAGATATATAGGCCATGTTTCAAAACATCATATATGGACTGGCAGGATTAGGCCTCCGCTGATGACCTTTCCCTTACAGGGTTTAGGTCTGTCCTTGTCATCAGACTACAGTCAAAAGTGCTCGAGAGAGCCTAACAAAAGATTATTCTTAGATAAGCTCCCAAGAAAGGACGATCCATCACCAGACACAGGCATGTCCAACCAGATCTCATCCCATCACTATTAGAACCAAACTATTATCGACCTGCGATCAATACAGGTATGCTGTTTTCAAAATCATAAATTGTTGTATCAACCTACGTCGCTGTGATATGGAGACCCAACGGATCTTTCAAGAGAACCCTAGAGTGGGGAGATCAAAACCTGAAAGCCGTACTGGTTAAAACAGATTCCCGATCCACACAGCATTTCCTTCAGGCACTACATGTGCTGGAACGTCGCTTACACATGCTCTCCCACTCGAGCACAGTATTTCCGTTTCTTGTTAAGACTATTTTGGATACGGTCCCGAAGGGCGTGTCTCAAGTTAGGGAAGCATTCACATGTGATCCCAGAAAATTAATCTGTGCCATAATCTACATAAGATGGAAGCTGATCTTGGTGAAACCAGCAGGTAATTAACCGTGAACATCTTATGGGCATCCACATGGATCCCCACAGTCAAGTCCATCTTCACTTCAACAGCCCCAACCACCTCACTATTTTTCCGGTGTCCATCTGAAAAGCCTTATTGGAAAATCGTCTCATTCATAGTTTAGGCTTAACACCCAATAAGGATCAATAATTAGCATTATTTAATCTATGTGGTTGTGTGTGTGCGAGTATGTATGTGTATGTGTGTATATATTTGAGTGAGTGCGTAGTCAAGTGTGTAAATGTACGCATGTGTATTTACATGCATATCGATACACTAATGTATCTGTTCTCCATTATTTTATTTTTTTAATGGGAATTTTGTATTTTTGTTTCTTTTTTTCCTTTAAACAGACCTCGCTCATTATCCTATTAAAAATTGTCATTTCTCAGACTATTGCTTTGTTTTGTGTATTCATGTGCATTACATTTCCGTTGTGTTATCGTAGTCGTGTTCGCCGACAAAGACTTCGGTGGAAAAGCTCGCTGGTTTCGATGTGTGTTTGTCCTGTCATCCAGCTTCCCAGTTATATATTGTTTTCATTCTGATTCCATAAAATACAGACGTGCTTCAAGAATGTGTGGAGGCGAAGTCAGGGAGGATATGCTCTTCCCTCATTTCACAGTATGTGAAAGTTCCTTCGCAAACAACTGTCTTTATCTACTGTATTGCTGCTTGGTTTAATAGTCTCGGCCATTAGCAACATCTGATGTGGGGGATAGACTAACTGGCACCCTCTTACGTAATTATATACATGCACAATGCAGCGGCGTGGCCAGAGTTTTAAGCGATTAGGGGCGGGGGGGGGGGGGAGCGGGGGGGGGGGGGGAGCAAAGAGATTATATGCATGCGCTCCCTGTTCTCACCATTCCCGGCTTCAGCTGTGCTATTTTTTCACTCGCCCTCTCTAAACTCAGGCGTAGTACACATACGTTCTACTGCTAGTATTTGCTATTACTAAGGGACTACTTTGCTACTACTACACTGGACTGATTTTTGCGTGTTGATTAGCTTTCTCTACAACCAGTGACTACCACCATCGGGCGAACCCATTCCGACTTCTCAGGTACTTGACATTTATGTCCCCAAGTCAAGGACGAGACAACAATCAAAATTTAATTCTAAGGCTACCGCGGTCACGAGAGAAAGTTGAACTGATTCAGTGCCAAACAGAAGGTAAGTTTGGACCAAACATGGTAAACAAATGAACAGGTATTATAATGTGAACCTCAAAAATGGTAAACAAATGAACAGGTATTATAATGTCAACCTCAATTCGCTGAGCTTTAAAATTACCGAAGAAACTGAGAAACAAAACGGATAACGCGATGACCTTGGTATGCGATATATCGTCCTTCTGTCCAAATGGGAAGTCACACTTGACGATATATCATCCTTTGTTAAGCGTTAACCCTGTCGGCCACGCCGACATGTAGTGGACGGCGCTGACACGTAACACCTCTACCAGCTGTTCAAATACACGCACACAATGACACTTGATATTCAATACAAGGTGTCCACCTTAAGACGTCAATATATATATATATATATTTTGCATATCCTTTACAGGACATCGCTGTCAACACCAGCATCTTTCAGCTGTATGTTGATCTCTTGGCAAGATTACGCTCAGTAGTTTGCCATTGCTTTCTGAGCGGCCGGCTCACATACCCCTAAGTTACAGATGCGATTCGAACCACTGCTGATTCTCACCGTCATCACGTTACCGACGAGAGTATACGATATTACGGAGAAAAGTCATAACCTCTAAGCCACGAAGCCGGCATATATATATATATATATATATATATATATATATATATATATATATATATATATATATATATATATATATATATATACACACACACACACACACACACACACTAGCTGACCCGGTCCGGCTTCGCCCGCTCCTGGCGGGGATCAATCTATCTGCCTGCCTGCCTATCGATAGATTGATCTATCTATCTATCTATCTATCTATCTATCTATCTATCTATCTATCTATCTATCTATCTATCTATCTATCTATCTATCTATCTATCTATCTATCTATCTATCTATCTATGTTTCCATCCCGTTTCAGGATATTGCGGTCAACACCAGCATCTTTCAGCTGTATGTTGATTCCTAGGCTAGATTACGCTCATCAGCACGCCACGACTTTCTGAGCTCCATACTCTCATAATTCACTGGTGCGACTCGAACCGCTTCCAATTCTCGTGCACTCAACGTCAACCACGAGAGTATTCGGGATTACGGAGAAAGCTGCTAACTCCTCGGCCAGGTAGCCGGCAAACACGGCATAACACACATAAGCATATATATATATATATATATATATATATATATATATATATATATATATATATATATATATATATATATATATATATATATATAATAGCTATGTGAAACCAAGGACTTTCAAAGTATATTTCTCTTAGCACCTTTTCCCTTAAAGAATCTTTTGCCTTCTGCTATTCTGGGGAAGTGGTGGAGCTGTGGATAACACGCTTGCCTGCTAGCCCTGTGGTCATGTGTTCAACACCCAAGCGTGACGGAGAATTATTTTTTAAACTGACTCGGACTCCCATATGGACCCAGACTAAAATGTGTACCAGGATACGTGCTGGGAAGTGAAGAGGGTCAAAGAGATACTGACTGCATCACTCGTCCAATGCCGATCAGTCTATCAAATACCAGCTTCATCCAATGCCGATCAGTCTATCACAAACAAGCGTCATCCAATGCCGATCAGTCTATCAAATACCAGCTTCATCGAATGCCGATCAGTCTATCAAATACCGGGCTATAACCACATACCCAATACCTATCTTTTAACTTTACGGTAGCCAATTACCCTTGACTGCAGACGTGGGAGGCCCATAGATTTAACAGTTCAGCCATTGCCTTCTGAAAATCCATTAAAACAAACCTCACAAACTTACATAGATACATCTGTCTAACTTAGTAAACAAACATAAATATTGTCCCACTATCCACCTGAATAAACAAAAGTAACCGTTGTCCCACTATTCACCTGACTAAACAACAGATATCACACTATCCCCATTGTGACAAAACGTCAGTGGCCCATGTCCTCAGGCCTTCTTTGGGTTTGGGTAAACCGGGGTAAACAACTTTCGGGACCCCTCTGTTCTCTTATGGAAGATAGTTCTCTGTGATACTTTAGCAACACGATCTTTTTAATAGAACGATTAGAAATATATCTTTCTTCGGGGAAAACCCGATAGGGTCCCTTACACCAAATGAGCACCAGTGCAAGTTCTGGTGCAATTCATGTCCGTTCCAGCACATACCGTTTGGTAGTTGCAACATGTCAATTTGATTTAAAGATTAAGACAGAGGTGCAACCTACTACTGATGGTCTGGGAAAGGTAATATTAGGTTGTGATTAGTCATGCACTTATAAATCTCTATTGTCTCCACTACTGAGATAAATTGGTGAAACGGCAGTCTTGCCATATTGGGAGGGGGTGACCGTTAGCCAATCTGGCTAAGCGTCTTGATCTTAGCATAGCAAGGGAACAAATCTGAACAATAAATATTTCCCAAATGATATCGCTGGTTCTTGGCAGCAGATAGACGAGTGCTATCTTTCCTTCTACGGCCTGAACTGGGCATACTGTCATCTTTCTGTAGAATATAATCATTGGATAGCTACGGTATGCCGGAAGGAGGGAAGTGCTCCTTGGGGATGGGGTCCACCAATCTATGATCTATCTTCTTGAGCCGGAAGAGGCTATCCACAGTACTATCTCTTTCGTCTTTTAGTCGATAGGATGATGTCGGGAAGATAATGGACTTCTCTATCTCACTGAGAGAACCTGAACTCATCTGAATCTATGGGTTATTTGAGGCACTGCCGGTACATTGCGGTGACAGCTCAGACAAGAGCAGCGGCCGGAAGGAGTAGTATTTTTTTTTCCTATTCTTGCTGGGAATGGGGAACGACACTTCTTTACATACACATAATTACCCACACAACACCACAAGAGCTTTGTCGTGAGAAAGGCAGGATTTGCAAGTGAGAGATAAGCCTGGAAATGAATGTGCCCAATAATAATAAAGGCTTGGTATGAGTGTGGAGAGTGAGTCTTGTAGGCAAAAAGTTCCTAGGGTGGACAACCGGACGTCTACAAGCTGGAGGTCTACTCAAGCCCGGACGTAGCCAATCCAGGGGCTACCTGACAGGTCAGGCCCATTCATTCGGGCCTCTTATCTAATGTATTGGGTAAGGAACATATATGTCAAATGTAGTAACTGAGGCCCTATTGGTCCTCAGGATTGTGGTACTTGAGTCAGCCTAGTCGCTCACTATTGTCTGTCATCTCCAGGGTCCTCCTTGAATTGAAGGGAGCATAGGGGATCTGCCAGGCCACGAGAGAATCATCTTAAGACATTCACAGGTGAACCGTGGACTATCAGGATGGCCACAGGTTAGTGATTTCAATCAAGGAATCAATGTACGATTAGTCCTGAACTAGTGGCATCCTGCAGTACCTGCTCAATCCAAATTCCATCGTCAATATTGGAGTGGTGGAACCTATGTTCCTGAATGGACCTACAGCTCATTCTCGGTCCTACTCATCCGTGTCAGTGACATTGAATGACCCATGCCCATTCCGCATGCATGAACCATTCCCATCCTTTGAAACCACACCCAGCCTGGTCAGTGACATTGAAACACCCATACACATTTTCCCCTTCAAGAACTGGTCCCATTGTGACAAGTGATGTATTCCTGTACCATTGGGCTACAACGAACACAAGACTCATTGTGTAGAGTAGACCACTAGAACTAGTAGGACTGGTTCTACAGGCGCCTGTTCTTTGTACAACCGATCGGGAAGGAGGAAAATACCTGCGGACCAAATCGGTGAGGCAGATGTCGACTGACGGGACTTTGTAGTACTCTTCGGTCTATGAGGGAAAGCCATGAGGCTCTCTGCCTGAACTTTATCCTTGTTGTGTCTGTTTAGAACTATCTGTTTTAACTGCCTTGATGTTTTCCTGTGCTGTTCTTTATTAATTTAATAAATCACGTTTTAGTTTACTCCAACGATCACTGTGTTATATATATGGATCAGCCAGAAAGACACGTCAGGGAATAAGACCCGAGGTCGAAAGAGAGAGAGAGTGACAGTGAGTCCGGGGAACGGAGGAGGGTTGGCAAGCAAAGACCTATCCCAGCCAGGGCTATAGACTAATTTTGAAATATTGTTACATAGTTATTTGGGACCCTCCACGTAGCTTGTTACACCCATACTAAATAAAAGTAACCATTGTCGCACTATCAACCTTGCTATTCCAATTTCTCACGGAATCTCATTTCCGTTGTTGTAATGTTTCTTTTCTCTTTTCTCTGTCATTGTCCATATTTGGCATTGGTAGCATACAGTTGGTAGGAAGATTGTGTTGTAGAGTGCTTCTTTAGTATCTATGGGTACGTGTTTGTTCTTTATTATTGGTGCAATGTGTCCAATGAGTTAGTTTGCCTTATTGCATCTATTTATATTTTCGATATCGTCTTCTATTGTTAGATGGTTTTCACACTCCAAGGCGCCTGATTTCTTCGGGATTGCAAAAACTATAGAATTACATCATTCAGGAGGTATATCTCCAGTTTCATATATTGTGTTCAGCAGTCTGGTGACCGTGTCTATACCATATTCTTCTAAGGCACTGATAATTTATGTTATGATGTTGGTTGGACCCGGGGTCTTGCCAATCTTCATATGATAAAGACTATTCTGAACTTTCATCTTCTAAATTGGTTGTCCTTTACTATTATTCATAATATCATATTGTTCATCGCCCGAATCGTTACAAAGATCTTTCACACATTCCGACCAAGCATTTAAAATCGTATCTGTTATGATGTATGATTTATTATGATGTGTTTAGTCATTAAAGGTTTAAAATATTTGCGATGAATGTGCAGAAGAACATGGATTTTGGAAGCACAAGTCATCCAGGTGTCACACTATAGCCTGGGACCATGTAAATCTATCAGAAAACAGGCAAATGTTCATACCAAATGGTAAAGATTTGCGTACAGGAAAACAGGCAGTGACGTATTTATGTATATCTATTTAGATTTTCGTGAGATTTATAGGGATCAGATGTTAATTAAATGCTTTATTATGTTGATTATGTTCATGTAATAAGTGATTTGTTTTTCTTAAATTACTGTCTATGTGGAGATTAATGACATTTCTTACTTTTTTGTTGATGATGATGTATTCTGATGTGAAGGTCGCTGAAGACTGATAATTGAGATTTCAAATGTGGCCGGTTTTATTTGATAAACCTGGCCACCACCCGGAAACAGGAGATTGCTTAAAACAAAGACAAAGGCGATCTGTCAGTCCTTTCTGTTAGTTGTATAAACTTGTATTCGACCCAACTACATTGTGACTGAGGTTCTAGCTTGAGTGAAATATGATGCTTGCCATATCATAAAGCTTGTAACATGAATAACAGCGGTAACATGCTGGTGTTGACAGCGATGTCCTGTAAAGGATATGCGAAAAAAAGTGGTACGTTATCACTATTTCAGTAAGCACCAGGCATTGTCTTAACATTTGTCAACTCATTTCCAAATCAATTATTAATAAGTATGCAGTCAATTTGATTGAGTATTTTCTTAGCAGGGCTTTAAATGTGTAGAGTCGTCTTTTATGGCGTTTAAACCAGATTTCTCCAATTATCATATTTGTATTTGCCAATTATATAAGTTTTCTCCAACGCTTTTCCTCATTTCTTGTTCTTAAACTATAGCCCCCCCCCCCCCCCCCCCTCCCCCCATTTTTCCTTTCCTCTTTTACATTAAAATCGCACAGTTTTATCGTTATTTCGTGTGATCTGATTTTAGATTTTGCCATTTCTATTTCATCTTAATAGTGTATTTCATCACCACTACTGCTTGTTGTTGGTGCGTATACTTGTCAATATCTATTGGTTTGCCTTTGATTTTGATCATAATAACTCTATCTTAAATACACCAGTACACCTTAATTGACTTAGCTGTTTTTTCATCAAATAGTACTCCTACCCGATTTGTGTGTGTATCAGAATAAATTATTGTGTGTTTGTCAGTTATAATTTTACCAGGCCCCTTCCACCTCATCTCACCTATGTCTAGGATACTCATTTCCATATTTTCCATTTTTCATAAAATTGTTAAACATTCCTAACTCAGCTAATGTCCTAATACTCCACGTTCCTATTTTAAAATTATTCATTTTAATTTTGCTTTTGCCATCAGTAGCTTGATGGTCTGCTGTCAACTGTCGCTCATGACTGTCTCTACCGATCAAGCATGCCCTAAGACAGACGTCGTTCACTGACTCTGATATATGGGAACTCGTGAATACTGGGAAACATAATGTAGTGGTTTCCTCTTGCCTTTAACGTGCACATGTGGATCTTTTACCTCCGCCTTTGACAGTCATTTTCCACCGTCAGGGCAAGTTTCAGAGGTTTTCACTTATCCCGGTGGATACTCAGTCCTCAGGGCTGCTTTTCCACACCGTAGTATGTTTCCCATCCTCTACCGCTGGGAGCTGGGATTTTCCCTTCCTAGAGTTATACGCCAAGATGGCCAACATTCTTCTGTACTGTTAGGAGAGAGAGAGAGAGAGAGAGAGAGAGAGAGATAGAGAGAGAGAGAGAGAGGAGAGAGAGGGAGAGGGAGGGAGAGAGGGAGAGAGAGAGAGGGGAGAGAGAGAGGGGGAGAGAGAGGGAGAGAGAGAGGAGAGAGAGAGGGAGAGGGAGGGAGAGAGGGAGAGAGAGAGAGGGGGGGAGTTAGAGAGAGAAGAGAGAGAGGGAGAGAGAGGGAGGGAGAGAGAGGAGAGAGAGAGAGGGATAGAGAGGGAGAGAGGCAGAGAGAGAGAGGGAGAGAGAGAGAGAGAGAGAGAGAGAGAGAGAGAGAGAGAGAGAGAGAGAGAGAGAGAGAGAGAGAGAGAGAGAGAGAGAATTATATTTTTTAAATGTATTGCAATATTCAATATTATGCAAAAATAATATGATATATCCACCAGGGTAATGGGCATCTTGTCGCACACCCCTCTTTATATATGTAAGCGATGATAAACACTTCCCTTCTCTACGTAGTGAGCAAATATGAAACACTGAAAAGACAATCACAGGAATCGCCATCGACGGACATGACATCTACAATGTCAGATATGCACATGGCATATTACTGATTTCAGATATTGAACAGGATCTGCGGAATTTAGTGCAGGCAGTTGTTGTACACAGTGTGCAACCAGGGTTAGAATTAAATTGTAAGAAAACAGACATTATGATCATCTCCAAAAAGAAACAAGTGCCACTGTATAATATCCAAGGAAATAAGAAAGTGGTTTAAAAAGACTTTTTTGGAGCAGTCACAACATATGACGGAAGATGTCTTGTAGATATTACAACAAGAATTGCCCAAAAGTCTTTTGCAATTTGGAAAACACAATTACAAATTAAATAATGCTTTTAATTGCAATGGAAAAATTTTTTAAAAGTGCAATAAAGAACTTATATTTCTGTATGCATGTGAAACATGAACAACGAGTACATTGAGAAACACCTAATAGCAGTGCAAATGTGGTTTCTCAGGTAAATATGAGTACAAAGAATACCTTGGACAGACAGAAACACGAATGAGACAATTCTTCAAGAAACAAATGACAACTATAAATTTATGACGTAGACTGTTAAGAAATTTTAGGCTCGTTGCGAAGAGGAATGAATGTGAAAATCTAGCGATAACTGGCAAACCTGACGGGGAACTACTACTACTACTACTACTACTACTACTACTACTACTACTACTACTACTACTACTACTACTACTACTACTACTTCTTCTTCGTTCATCCGGAGAGTTGTTTCGGACGTGATTGCGTTGTGCATGTCTACAGCAGAGCTGCGTTCTTGCGCCGTTAGGCCGACACATCCTACTTCTGCGGGCATTTGTTGACCGAGTTAACCCTCCCGGGGTGACAGAGAACGAGCAAGGGGAAGACACAGAGATTGTACAAGAACACAGGCCTGGTCCGAGCCTCTAATAATCGTGTGCAATGACGAACAATGGCCGCCTGCTTTACCAGCATGACACATCATGATGATCCAAGTGTTGCTTTGTGTTTTCACTATCATCATCATCAAGTGCCCTGAGAGCATTCATGGCTCTCCACAGATCTCGGTCTTTGGTTTTCTGGATCAACTCTGCTGCTGATATTCCTTCCTCCGTGCCACCGTCTCAATCCATCCAGCATCATTTCTCTTGGTCTGCCTCTGCCTCTCTTCCCCTCGATCTTTCCAGTTGTCACGATGTTCTCCAATGCCTCTCTTCTCATTACATGACCAAAGAGAGCTGTTTGTCTCTTTCTTATTGTTGTATATAGTGTTCTAGTTTCATTAGCCTGTTTCAGGCAGTCGTTGTTAGTTACTCTGGCAGTCCAAGGAATTCGCAACATTCGTCTCAGGAACCACATCTCTGTTGCTTCTAATTTCTTCTTAATTTTTCATTTACATTCCAAGATTCACTGCCATACAGCTAAACTGGTTCTACATAGCATTTCAGCACTCTTTTTCTTACACTCAGTGATAGTGACTTATTGCATAAGATACTCTTCATTTTCTGAAATGCAGCCTTTGCTTGCGCTATTTTGCTCTTAATCTCTGTTGTACATCTTCCATCTGATGTTATAAATGCCCCTAGGTATCTAAAATTATCCACTTGGTTAAGAATTTTTCCTTCTATGTCTATGTCACATTTTGGTGTCACCACTTTCTTTGATATCACCATTGTTACTGTTTTCTTGATATTCAAGGAGAGTCCTTTCCTTGCACTCTCTGTTACTACAGTGTCCAACAATTGTTGTAGGTCTGTTGATTTATCTGCCACCAATACTGTGTCATCTGAATGGCGTATATTATTTATATTATAACCTCCAACTAGTATTCCTGGCATCTCTTTGATCTCTCTCATTATTACTTCGCTATATACGGAGAAGAGATCTGGTGACAAGACACATCCCTGTCGTACTCCTAGCTTTATGTGTTCGTAACTACCCTCTTTATTTCCAATTTTAATTGCTGCTACTTGGTTCCAGTAAATATTCTTTATTATTCTTAAATCTTTCCCATCAATGTTGATATCTTCCAACATTTTAATCAGTTCATCATGTTTTACTTTATCAAATGCCTTAGTATAATCTATGAAGCATAAATATATGTCTTTCTGTTTCTCTATTGACCTTTCTATTAGTTTCCGTAATGTATATATTGCATTGTTTGTGCCCTTTTCCTCCACAAATCCATACTGTTCTTCACTAATTTCCGTTTTTATTTTCTTTTTGGTTCTTCTCATTATGATTCTGAGGAGAAGCTTAGTGATATGGTTTATAAGGTTAATTGTTCGAAAATCTTCACATTCAATTGCTCCTGGTCTTTTTTGGTATAGCTATAAAACAGATTTCAGCATATCACAGGGTAAATATCCACTGCTGTAAATATAATTAACATTTTGGTTAATATATCTACTCGAAATTCTCCCAATACTTCTAATTCTTCTATTGTGATTTCATCTGGTCCAGCTGTTTTTCCTTTCTTCATATATTTCATAGCGTCAGCGACTTCTTCTTTTAGAATAGGTGGACCTTCTAAGTTACTTTCTTCTGTTAATTCGTCCCTTTCCCCATCATATAATTCTCTTATATACTCATTCCACCTCTTCATTATAGCACCTTCCTCCAATAATATCTTTCCTGTTTTTGATTTCAAACACCCTATATTTATTCTTATTTTTCTTCCCGTGAGCTCACTGATTTGTCTGTGCATATTTTTGGTATCTTTAATGGCATTTAATTCAATTGTTTTGCACTTCTCATTTAACCAACTTTCTTTTGCCTTCCAACATTTCTTTTATTTCTTTATTTATCTTAGCGTATTCTTGTTTGTCATTTTTACTCTGTTTTCTTTTGTCCATCAGCATTAAGATGTCTTCATTCATCCATTCTTTCTTAGCTATTTGACTTCTCTTCGGTAATATTACTTTGCTAGTTTGATGAATGGAGTCCCTTAACATTTCCCATCGTTCATTTATACTCTGTATTTTAGCTATTGCATTGTACCTATTTTTCACAGTCACTATGTATTGTTCTTGAATTTCTTTATCTACTTTCAGAACCTCTTTATTAAGTCTCATGTTCCTAACAATTTTTTCCCCTCTCTTTAATCTTACTTTTATTTGCCCACATAGTGGTACATGATCAATATTACAGTCGGCGCAAGGCATTGTTTTTACATTAATTAGAGCATTTCTAAATCTTTTATTAATTAGTATGTAGTCAATTTAATTGTGTATTTTCATATCAGGGCTTTTCCATGTGTATAGTCGTCTTTTATGGTGTTTAAACCAGGTGTTTCGAATTATCATATCATTGATATTTGCCCATTCTATTAGCTTTTCCCCTCTTTCATTTCTTGTACCTAAACCATAAGTTCCCAACTATATCCTCTATTTTCCCCTTTCCTACTTTTGCATTAAAATCTCCAAGTATTATTATTATTATTTCCTGTGATCCATTTTGAGCCAACGTCATTTCTATTTCATCGTAAAAGTGTTGTATTTCTTCATCACTACAGCTTGTTGTTGGTGCATATCTTCTTCTTCAGCGTTCCGAGTCATTGAGGTTCTTTGCTGCAGATACAATCCGTCTCCATTCGTTTCTCTGGTTGACCTTCTCTTGCCAGTCGTTGATTCCAAGTGCTTGTAGGTCTGTATATATATTATCTCTCCACCGTCTTCTTGGTCTACCTCGGGGTCTACGGTCATTTATTTCCTGAGTGTAAGCGAGTTTTGTATCCCTGTTGTCTTCCATTCTTTCTATATGCTCCAGCCATTGTAGTCTATTAGCCTTCATGATACCAGTGATTAGCGGGGACTTAAATAGATCATAAATATCTTTGTTACTTCTTCTTTTCCACTCTCCACTTTGTGTATCCCTAATGGGTCCAAAGATGCGTCTTAAAACTTTGTTCTCAAAGGTTTGTAACAAGGCTTCGTCTCCTTTCGTTGTACTCCAGGTTTCAGAGCCATACAGCACAACTGGTCTGATCAGTGTTTTGTATATTGTGATTTTGGTGTTACGAGATAGCGCATTTGATTTTAGTAGATGTTGTAGTGCATAGTATATCTTATTTCCAGAATTGATTCTAGTTTGTATTTCTTCCCTTATGATGTTGGAGCAGTTGAAGATTGTACCCAGGTATTTGTATGTTTCCGTTCTTTTAATGGTCATATTATCTATTTGTATGTGGCCAGAGTTTTTAGCCATTCCTTCTCTTGAAATTACCATATATTCTGTCTTATCTTGGTTGATAACCAGCCCCATCTGTTGGGCTTTTTCCTTTAAGTGAGTCAATATTGCCAATGTCTTTTGTTCACTTTCCCCTATAATATCTATATCATCTGCATAACCAAGCAGCTTGGATGTTCCTCCAATATCACATTCCTCCTTTATCTTCCTTACAACTTTCTCTAGAGCCAGATTGAAGAGTAGCGGCGATAGTGCATCACCCTGTTTCAAGCCAGATGTTATTTGGAAAGGGTCTGATTTCCTGCCTTTATATGTTACTATATTATAAGTATCTTCCATGCATAGTCTGGTCATGTTGATTAACTTCCTTGGTATTCCAAATTCCTGCATAGCATTCCATAGACTATTCCTATGGACACTATCATAAGCCTTTTTAAAATCCACAAAAATGTTATGGAGATCTCTTTTATATTCCCAATTTTTTCGGCTATTTGTCGTAAGATAAATATCTGATCTATTGTTGATCTGTTTTGTCTAAATCCCGCCTGGTAGTCACCTAATATGTCTTCTGAATATGTTTTTTAAATGTATATTTAGTAATACTGCGGATAGTATCTTATAGCTTGTGGACAGTAGTGATATTCCTCTATAATTTTCACATTGGAACTTGTCTCCTTTCTTAAAGATAGTTATCAATAATGACTCTTTCCAGTCATGGGGTAATTCTTCTGTCCTCCAGATTTTTATTATTAGTTCGTATAGCTTTAGATGTAATGCATGGCCACCTGCCTTTATAAACTCAGCAGCAATTCCATCAGCCCCTGTTGCCTTATTGTTTTTAAGTCGTGTGATTACATATATGATTTCTTCAAATTCAGGTTCTTCAATTTGTGGTTCACACGTTAGAACCTCTTCCTGTGGGAATGTGTTACTTGGAGCTTCACAATTTAGTAATTCAACAAAATATTCTTTCCATGTGTTGCACATTTCCTCATTGGTATTTATCATATTCCCATTTTTGTCTTTTAAACCATATGTGTTGTGTTGGTGCCCTCGTTTCATTGACTTCAGTTCTTTGAAAAACTTTCTAGATTCGTTTTTCTAGCGATTAGTTTCCATATCTTTGATTATATTACTCATATATTCTCGCTTCTGTTGTCGAACTGTTTTTGTAGCCTCTTTACATTCATTTCTATGTTGCTCTTCCTTTTGGATGTTGTTGATGTCATTTAACCATAAATGTCTGGCATTCTTTTTCCTAATGACTGCTTCTTCACATTTTTTATTGAAACACACCGAGACAGTCTTCTGCGGTAGATTGAATTGTATTCTTGATGTTCAACCAAGTTTGGTTAACACTTTCCTCCAAAGGGTTCTGCAGAGTTTCAAGTTTACATTTTATTTCATCTGTAAATTTCTCTTTCACTGTAATTTCTTGTAGTTTTTCTCTGTTATATGTTGGGTGTGATCTTTGTAATTTAGTATAGAAAGCTTTCTTAGTTTTATTTAAAATTTTGCTCCAACGAGGAAGTGGTCACTGTGGCACTCAGCTCCTCTATAACTTCTAACTTGTTGTATGTTTGATGCATTTCTGTTGTTAATTAAAATGTGATCTATTTTATTATAGGTTCTCTTGTTACATGATTTCCAAGTTTGTTTGTAGTCTGGTACTGCTAATCTGCAGTCCTTTGGCTTCTGTCAGGTTGATGACTCTCCATCCATTATCATTTGAAGTTGTATGTAGACTTTCCATACCGGCCACTTTTTTATAGTTTGTTCTCTAACTATATTTGCATTCAAGTCTCCCAGCACAATCAGGATGTCCTGTTTGGGGGTTTCTTCTATGACATCTTCCAAATCATTATAAAAGTCTTCTTTAACGTCGTCTTCTTTCTTTTCAGTAGGTGTATGTATATTAATCATCGTTATATTTTTCCATTTACCTTTTATTCGTAATTTACTAATTCTGTCATTAACAGCTTTAAAGTTTAGAACGTTCCCCCATAACTCTTTTTTGATGACAAATCCTGTTCCTAATTCATGTCTATTTTGGTTGTTTCTTCCATATATTATAATTATTCCATTTTGCTCTAAAGTACACTCTCCTGGCCACCTTATTGCTGTTATATCCATTTGACATTCACCCAGCTCCCGGGTTAGTTCTTCGGCCGCTCCAGCTCGATATAGTGTCGTACATTCCATGTTCCAAATCTCAAGAGTCCTTTAACGTTCCGAGGTCGTAGTCCAAATAAGTCAGTCCGAATTCGAGGCTTATGTATTTGTTTCGTAACAAAATAGTTTTTACAAATGTGGGGATGTTAACCCCACGCTTCAACCCCCAACCTGGAGGACCAGGGTGTTTCTCTTTGTCTGTTATCTTCCCTTTGTCCTATCCGGCTTGGGAGGCCCTGCTGGTAGCTACGCTACCGCCGGCATAGCTCTCAGGGTCATTGAGAAGACAAGGTGGAAACACCATCTATTGGTTTGCCTTTGATTTTGACCAAAACAACTCTATCTGAAATACACCAGTATCCATTAAGTGACTTGGCTGTTTTTTCGTTAAGTATTATTCCCACACCTTTTTCATGTGTATCCCCCTCCAGAATAAATTATTGTGTGGTTGTTAGCTATAATTTTGCCCGATCCCTTCCATCTCATCTCACTAACGCCTAGTATATTCATTTTCATGCTATCCATTTCTCTCAGAACATTGTTCAACTTTCCTAGCTCATTTAATGTCCTAATATTCCATGTTCCTACTCTAAATTTATTTATTTTAATTATAATTTTGCCACCACTATACGTTTGGATGGCTTCGGCCTTGTGGCATGGTCGAGACAAAACACATAGCTGATCCATGACTCTGGTGATCGAGTGAGATGGCAGAACATGACCGCCCACGCTTACCGGCATGGCACATGATGGATGGATACGTTTGTTATTATAGTCCATTTATTTTTGTCTGCCCCAATATAAAATTCCATATCTCAGTAACCAGCTGAGAGAAAATGATGAGATTTAGCATATAACCTTATCATGATGACCACCCAAAAAAAAAAAAAAATTGGTTCTGGAGATTGTACAGCAGATTTCAAAGTTTGTTTATATGCGGTATATAATTTACGGGACAGAGATTAAGTGCACATTATTAGAAGTATTACATCTTCACGAGGAAACACGAGCGTTCAATGGCTAAATTTTCACGTTTTTCACGGGATTGGCCTTACGAAAAGAGCCTTGAGAAGTGAAACGGGGAGTGTTCAGAGGTGTCGCAGTATCTTCAGAGGTGTGCCATTAATGTGGGTCCTTTCATATAAGGCTTCACGTTTAGAAAGTACAAGAGAGGTAGAAATATCATTTGCGAGCAACCGCATTTAGGAGCCACGAGAAGCAGATGCCTACGTGAAATAAAGGAAATGCGCAAATAAAATTATGACATAGTGTATTTGGATGAAACCTGGATCAATGCGCACCACACAAGTGATAAGGAATGGCAATCAGTGGACGGAAAGATAACGCGATATGTGTCCAGTAGTAAAGGACAGCGTTTCGTCATAGCCCATGCTGTTAGTACTCAAAATGGTTTACTACAGAATGCTGGACTCGTGTTCGTATCAAAGCATACAGACAATAGGGATTATCATAATGAGATGAATGGCAATGTTTTTAGCGATTGGCTCGAGAATACAGTGCTTCTATACCTAGATAGACAGTCTTGTCTAATTATGGACAATGCATCATATCACAATGTAGTTGCCCAAGAAGACAAAATACCTACGGCATTGATGCATGACAAGGCAGACGTGGTTGCAGCCTTGTGGAAGCACGTGTACACCTCGGAGTAGCAAATGGATCACCATAGCTCGACGCTCAGAGGAAAGGCGAGACGGACATATAATCAGGTTACTACTGGAATTATTGGTGTTGGAACTCTTCGCTGGCTGCTGAGGATGGGGACGGAGCACTTATGGGAATTACCCGAATACTGTGATGTTGGTTTCTAAATCAATCAATCAATCAATCAATCTATTCAAATTGTCTGACGTTAAGATACTAACTCAGACCGCGCTATTAAAAATTGATAAAAGTTCCTGGAAAAAATGAGAGGACCATGTGTTGAAAGAGGAAGATGACTATTGGAGAAAGGATGGATTGAATTTTATGCAACCGATAGCAGTTATCAACCTACTGGAATCGTCTGACACCTATTAAGGTCTGGGCAGATCGCAGACATTAATCCACATGCACACCTACTAGGATATTTTGCTTACATATTCAGAAGAATTGCAGGCCCTAAACATTACAGCATCAGCACAATGTCAATAGCAACAGTTTGTGTTCCACAGTGATGAATTTTCAATTCCGCAAGCCCTCAACGGTGACAAACAACTGGTATTGAAAAAAAAAAAAAACACACACACACACTAAACGCATTGGATACCAACAGAAGAGTAATATTGCGGTGGAAACTGACATATTGTGACATAACAAGAAACGTGAGAGCAAACACGTTGTCAAATTAGGGGACATCACACGTGCATACGAATCAATCTATAAACTTCAATGTAAAGAGGACCAACATCTTGGTCGTTAAGAAAAAAGCCCACTACAGAGACAATGACAACTATTTTCATAGTGCAAAACATGTAATCATGTTCCGTCTCTGAATAATAAACAGCAGAGTAGACAAACTTTCACGAAGACTCAAAGCGGGTCTGTCACCCATGTGTACGTGTGAACATACTACAAAGCAGCTGAATAGATCCTTAAAAATTGACACATGGTGACTAAATTGCGGTATCATTTCTGGTCACTCCATACGCACATTAACGCACAGCTATTTGGAACATTTCACGAACTCAATATAAAAAGCTAAATGCATTCTAGTAACATGAATACTTGTGTACAATTATTAACCAGCAGCTGAAGAAACAAGAAGGAAATGAAAAATAAGGTAAGAAATATATTCCTTCTACTTTCCTGTCAATTTACACATTATTTACTCCATGCCTCTGTAAATTCTCTGTCTTTACTAATATTACACATTGCACCTCTCTCGGGAGTCTCCGTGGTGAAGTGGTCAAGCCGCCTGACTCGGGCTCCGCAGGTTGTATGTTCGATTCCTTCATTTCACGAGTGCATTTTTTCGGAGACTCCCGAGGGTCGTCGCTGGAGCTACGGAGTTTGTTCTTTGTGCGACGCTTTCCGCCCTGTGGAAAGAGACTGAGCCATATGGGATAAAAACCCGGTGCAATGCATGACAAGGCAGAAAAGAAACAAGAAGGAAATGAAAAATAAGGTAAGAAATATATTCCTTCTACTTTCCTGTCAATTTACACATTATTTACTCCATGCCTCTGTAAATTCTCTGTCTTTACTAATATTACACATTGCACCTCTCTCGGGAGTCTCCGTGGTGAAGTGGTCAAGCCGCCTGACTCGGGCTCCGAAGGTTGTATGTTCGATTCCTTCATTTCACGAGTGCATTTTTTCGGAGACTCCCGAGGGTCGTCGCTGGAGCTACGGAGTTTGTTCTTTGTGCGACGCTTTCCGCCCTGTGGAAAGAGACTGAGCCATATGGGATAAAAACCCGGTGCAATGCAGTCGACCCTGTCGACTTTTAAGCTACTTTTATCTTCCACAAGAAATCAAAGACACCACCAATCATGATACATACATACGCAACCTGTTTGAACACTACCTTAGTACAGACTACATGCCCCCATAACAAATAACACAAAAAAGACAATAATGGTAACTTATCTCAAACGACAACTAGCCAAAAAACATTCCCTTATGTATGGCACGTTACACCCTCCTTAGGTATTTATAATGCCCATGTTAAACACTGCCTCAGTGAGTCATTTGTTATTGATTATTTTTCATGCGTTTTAATGTTCTTTTGTTGTCAAAAGTTGCTTCATAAGTGATGTTGAATGAAAGAATGGATGAGAGGAAATAGAGAAGAAGGGCAGAATGTCAGACGGGCCTGCGTGCCCAATTCTTAACCCTTTGAAAATAAAGACTTATTATTATTATTATTATTATTATTATTATTATTGCACCCACTCCCATACTAATCTGGCTATGCCTTGTACTTGTGTCCTTACCAGAAATAACGTAGTTTACTGTAAGACTAGTTTGTTAACGTGAATTCACTACATTTTCCCCAAAACATCAAAGAAATGTCGCCGCTTTCGATGATTTAAGTTGCTTTTGGACCTATCAAAGACATATTCCTTGGGTGGGGGTAAATATAAGACGGCAGGAAAAATTTCATAACGATGCAACAGACAGTTTTCAAAATAATTGATCGTGAATGACGGCATTAATTTCCGGACAGACTATAATCTGAAACATGTCATGCTATTCGGTGAGATTCTAAACGTCTCAATATTTAGGGGGCATTTTGATACTAGACAACCTGATCACTGTTTTCTCCTGATAGCTATTAGATGGGATGAACACTTGCACGATCTTACAGTTTGTTTCCAGCATAAGTGTGTTTGTTATTGATCTTAAATATGCCATGTCACATTATTCAGTGCCATGACGTTTTTAAAGCATTTTAACTAGTCAACCCAGCACAAATACAGTAACTACCCATAAAACTATACTGAGATATTAGCGTGTTAGTTTCCTATTGCCTTTCACACATTGAAAGGTATATTTATGTACCAAGTACTAACATATGAATATTAAGATATAGAAACTACTGGGCTCGCTCAACAGCAATATGAGTTTGACGTTTCCAACGCAAGTAGGTTTGAACTCGTCCCAGCCTCATATTTGTGTATAGTAATGGCTGCTGTCTTTGGTCATGTGATGAGAAGAAAGGTACTGGAGAATATTGTGGCGGCTGGAAAGGTTAATTGAAAAAGAAGCAGAGGCAGACCAAGAGAAATGATACTGGATGGACAGAGACGGTGGCATGGAGGAATATCATCAACAGAGTTGATCCAGTCCTTAAAAGACCAAAATCTGTGGATAGACTTGAACGTCTACCCAGCTGACAGGGCACATGATAATGATGACGATGATGATGAATGGCGTGTTGAATGGAACTGGCTGCAGGATATGGAACTGGTGCTCACGCATTTATATAACCGATTTCATTCATATTACTGCAGCAGTGACGCACTATTGCTCTAATTATTCATGCCGTTACTTTCATGTGCTCCCATGCATCAACTACTCTACATGAGTATGCACTTCTTATCGGCCTACTGCAACTCCTGTGAATGTTAAGACTTCCTTGCTGCAACTAAACATACAAACAACTGTCACTTCAGTTACCCCAGAGTACTGCAGATGGTACAGGCACAAGGGGAAACAGAATGATCACGAAAATGATAACTATCCAGAAACACATAACTAAATTAATATCAAAGTACACCGTGTTAAGTTACAATAAAGTGTACGTTACTGCGGAATCCCTGATGCCATTGATATGTGAGAAAACGTGCACTGGCAAAAATAAAATTAAATAAAAGTCGTGATTAACAGAAGACACTAGAAAATATACACACTGATAGCTTAAGGTTAGGGTTGCCATATACGTGGGCAGCAAAAGAGAACATAATAAGACAAAAAGGAGGACAAGGGAGGACATATTGAATATTTCATTTAAATCGCTCCAAATTAAACCCACAATCAGTACAATTTCAGTTTTTTTTATTACAACAGCTGCCAATAAAAATTATTTTATCATAGCAGGTGGTTGGTTTACAGAAAGAAAATATTCTTTCAAAGCAGCCTTAACAGCCTTCAACAGCCTCTCAACAGCTGGAAACAAACTGAGCCATCTAGTTTTAGAGTGATAGAGTAGTTGCTGATAATTAATGTTGACATAGTCACAAAAATCCGTTAAAGTGTCTGTTCTGACAGTGTATATAGAAAAGTAACTGAATATCTTCAAAACAATAGATTCAGCGTCAGTCTGCATTAAATCTGCGCCGTGTTGGATGCAGTTGTGCAGAACATGAGCAGAACATCCAACGCCTACTAATGGCTTGCTCAAAGCTTCCTCCAAATGCGAGAACACATTTCTACCTTCTCTTCATTTAATGCCTCCAAAATTTAAATTGACATTGTCACCAGCAAAAGCAACACATTTGTAGTACAAATCATACTTTTGGAGTCTTCTTAAAATATACTGTGATATAGTTTCTGAGGTTTCATTTGGTGTGTTGTCTAACTCGAGAATCTTAGTTTGGATTCCACCTGCTTTCCAGTCAAAGTACTGAACAACGGTCGGAAATATTTTCTGCGAACCGTGATTACTAGCATCTGTCGAATGACCGAAATATGAAATACCACATAAAGATTTATCCAATTCATCAACAGTGTGAGGGACAATCATCTGGTTTATTATTGCTTCAGTCTTTGTTTTTGCACAAGCAATAATTTTAGCAATTTCTGAATCTTCAAATAATGTGTGCATTAAACCAGCTGTGCAGGTCATCGAGTTGTAAGACTGATGATGACAAACTGTATGAAATGCCAAAGTTGCTTCAGCCGCATGCGCTTTCAGCAACACATTTGAGCACTTAGGCTGAAAAAAAGACGTAAATGTGCTAAATGACGCTGACATTTTGATTAGGTTTCTATGTCTCTCACTGTCAACATGGCGCTCAAAGTCAGTAGTTCCTTTGTTGGCAACGGACAAGTAACTATCGCAAATCGTACGCTTTGTCTCATTCTCGTTGCGTCCTTCAACGAAGCATGGAAACTTATTTTTCATAGTGTTCGAGAATTTGCATTTTCTCTTTGTAGAAGCAATTTTCATAAACATAGATGGCAAAAATTACAAATTAAGAAAACAATTTTAAGTGGTGTCTCTGCTACCGGAACCGGAAATAACATTAACATTTTAACCATTGAGACTACAGCATTGTTAGTGTTGCCGAATAAAGCAACAGTTAGATTAAAATTATACAAATAATTGGTGTTTCACATTTGATATAAATAGGACAAATAAATAAATATTATTAAGCAGTGAGTTTTAATAAAGAATGTAAAAACACGGTAGAGTGTAGACACATTTTAAGTTGTAACAACAATACATTAAAAAATGATAACATAAAATATTTGAAAAGCGGGACATTTTAAAGGTTTTTAGCAATTGCCTGCCGGACGGAGGACATTGGGCCAAAAAGGAGGACATGTCCTCTCTTTGCCGGACGTCTGGCAACCCTACTTAAGGTACACAACAATCGAAACGTTACACCCCAGAGGAGGACAGTAACCCAGTTGTTATAGCTGTGCTTGAACAACCCGCTGTCTTTATGGCCGTGCTTGAAAAACCCGCTGTCTCTATGGCCGTACCTGAACAACCCGCTGTCTCTATAGCTCTCCTTGAACAACCCATTGTCTTTATGGCCGTGCTTGAACAACCTGTTGTCTTTATGGCCAAGCTATAGCAATTTATAAGCGGTAGGCTGGAATCCCTGTGTGCCTAAAGCTGTCGACTGTGTACTGTCAAGTGTGTCCACTGATAATTACTTTCTTCCTTTACTTCTGCCAGTGTCCATCAATACCCTTGGATGTAATTACGTAATTAGTTTCAGTGTTCGTCCTCTGCTTTGTTTCATGTCCCAAATGGAGCATAGGCTTTCAACTACCCACTACAAGCCTTGTGTAGATTTTCAACTACCCATTACACGCCTTGTGTAGACTTGCAACTACTCATTACACGCCTTGTGTATATACTTTCAACTACCCACTACACACCTTGTGTAGACTTGCAACTACTCACTACACGCCTTGTGTATATACTTTCAACTACCCACTACACGCCTTGTGTAGAATTTCAACTACCCACTACAAACCTTGTGTAGACTTGCAACTACTCACTACACGTCTTGTGTATATACTTTCAACTACCCACTACACGACTTGTGTAGACTTTCAACTACCCACTACAAGCTTTCAACTGCTACAAGCCTTGTGTAGACTTGCAACTACCCACTACAAGCCTTGTGTAGACTTCCAACTACCCACTACAAGCCTTGTGTAGACTTGCAGCTACCCACTACAAGCCTTGTGTAGACTTTCAACTACCCACTACAAGCCTTGTGTAGACTTGCAACTACCCACTACAAGCCTTGTGTAGACTTTCAACTACCCACTACAAGCCTTGTGTAGACTTGCAACCACCCACTACAAGCCTTGTGTATACTTGTAACCACCTACTGCAAGCCTTGTGTAGACTTGCAACTACCCACTACAAGCCTTGTGTAGACTTTCAACTACCCACTACAAGCCTTGTGTAGACTTGCAACTATCCACTACAAGCCTTGTGTAGACTTGCAACTACCTACTACAAGCCTTTTGTAGACTTGCTCATAATTGGTTGTCTTTTGCAGCTGAAGGTTTCTATGGGATGAGGCTGAGGCAGCCCGTCTCACGCCAATCTTCATGAATGGTCTCTTACGTGATACACGGCAGGTTACGATGCCACTATTCTTTGCTTCCCTAACGGGCCCCGACAACACACTGGTGAATGGTATTAGTATTACATTATAACAAAACAACACGAAAAACAAGACAGCAATTCACCTTACCTGGCTGAGTGATAATCTGTTGAACGCGCAGGTGAGTAAACAAACATACAGTACAAACATGTGCAGTGAGTACTTCCCTCGGGTATTCAGTTCGCTAGACGTCCACAATTGCCGCGTTAAATTGATGGTTTAAAATGCCACGGCACTGAGTGGAGGGGTGTGTATTGTCAGTTGTAATCAATTATGTGTATCTTTCGCTTGGTAGTTAGAGGTACTATCTAGGTACAGTTAAGAATGTGAATTATGCGTGCAGCACAAGTCGGGTTTTAAAGTGAGGATACACCTCTACAGCTGTGGCTTTTATTCGTGCAGGTGGGGAGTGATGATAGTCAGAGCTGCCAAGTTCCCTGCTTAAGTAGGCCTGTGTTATTTAATTTTTATTTTTTTTTAAATTCATGCCTTCCCGCCCTTATTTCACCCCTGTTTTGTTGGCCACCCTCCCTCTCTCACTCCTCTGACTATTCTTGCAGACGCTGGGCAGGCCGCGACAAAAGCTCGCCGTCTGCCGCTGCGCACTAGCGTTATTATAACGGGGCCCTGGCGGTGTCTCCTTATCTAGGTCAGACAGTGTTGAACAGACGTTTTCTCCTTCGCACAACCTCAACAACATGACTGTATTGCTGCATGTGTCTAGTCTGCATTGCACGGCCCTCCTGCCTCCCTCGGTGTTGTCTCATTCACTCCAGTGTCTCTGTACCTCCAATTCCCCCTCCTGCCCCGATCCGCTCCTGAAGGGGAAGCGCCAGCTCGGCATTCATACAGGCTGGCTGTAGCCAGAGGGCGAGCATTTCTATATTCATGCCCTCAAGCCGGCCCGTAGACGACGCCTGCTGGAGTAGAAGCGGCATATAATGACAGAGGCGTGCTTGTTGCTTTACAGAGAGCATTGAGGAGGTTGCTTGACTGTAGTTGGACGATATGTAAACGACATTGTTATGCATGCATTTCAAGGGGGCGAGAGGGAAGAACAGAGAATATGAGTTGAATTTGGTGGGGGTGAGATTTGGTCACGATTAACTGCACCTGGGCGAGGGAAACAGCGGGTCATCCAGTACATCTGTTTATCTGACTGAATACAAGTCATGTAGGTAAGAACTGATGTAGGGGCCCATGTGGCGTCACGTGTATTATTGCGTGTGTATCAGCTTGCAGTTAAACATTGTTGCACGCTGTAAACACATTTACACAAGCATGTGTACGTAATTCGCTGGTTGTGAAGCTGCTAACGTCATGAAGAACCGTAGAGTCATCACCTTTGCTACATTTTACACATGGCCAGCCGAGGTAGGTTCGGATCCTATTCTTTTCGAAGATTACGTTTTCAGGAGGCCCAACTTTGCTTTCTTTTCTCTTCAGGTTCGAATGGATTCGATTATCCTTTTATTCTACTGAACAAATCGCAGGAAAGGAGAAGACGACATGCCACACAACGTCAGCAACAAGAGGGTCACTAGGACCAGCAAAGCCAAGGTAGTGAGGACAAGAGAGAGAGAGAGAGAGAGAGAGAGAGAGAGAGAGAGAGAGAGAGAGAGAGAGAGAGAGGAGAGAGAGAGAGAGAGTCTACATCCACCAGGATAAATAGTCACTTCTCGGGTGCAAATTGCGTTTAGCTAGAGTAATAGAGAGACGTGCCATGCCAAGATGGTTGGTAAAGTTGGTAGCTCAACATCTCATTTGCCAGCAGATAATGTTGTTGTTGTTGTTGTTGTTGTTGTTGGTGGTGGTGGTGGTTCACCATCTCACATTCCATGCCGATAAGGTTAGTGGTGATGGTGGTGGTGGTGGTTCACCATCTCACATTCCATGCCGATAAGGTTGGTGGTGGTGGTGGTTCAACATCTCATGTGTCATGCCGATAAGGTTGGTTGTGGTGGTGGTGATGGTTCACCATCTCATGTGCCATGCCGATAAGGTTGGTGGTGGTGGTGGTTCAACATATCATGTGCCATGCCGATAAGGTTGGTGGTGGTGATGGTTCACCATCGCATGTGCCATGCCGATAAGATTGGTAGTAGTGGTTCACCATCGCATGTGCCATGCCGATAAGGTTGGTTGTGGTGGTGGTGGTTCACCATCGCATGTGCCATGCCGATAAGATTGGTAGTGGTGGTTCACCATCGCATATGCCATGCCGATAAGGTTGGTTGTGGTGGTGGTGGTTCACCGTGGCATGTGCCATGCCGATAAGGTTGGTAGTGGTGGTTCACCATGGCATGTGCCATGCCATAAGGTTGGTGGTGGTGGTGGTTAACCATCGCATGTGCCATGCCATAAGGTTGGTGGTGTTTCACCACCGCATGTGCCATGCCGATTAGGTTGGTAGTGGTGGTTCACAATCGCATGTGCCATGCCGATAAGGTTGGTAGTGGTGGTGATGGTTCACAATCGCATGTGCCATGTCGATAAGGTTGGTGGTGGTGGTGGTGGTGGTGGTGGTGGTTCTCCATCGCATGTGCCATGCCATAAGGTTGGTGGTGGTGGTTCATGTCGTGTTTCCGTTTAAAGTGTCGTCCCTGGAGTGAGAGGAATCAACACCCACATTATATTTTAACCCCTTATCATTATCCTGGAGAAACCACTAGAATCCGTCTACAAAACTCCGTCAGTTTATGGACACCTCTTTCTCTCTCTCTCTATCACTGCTGTATTATGCCCCCTCTCATTCTTCCCCAACGCAACATACTCAACAACTCTAGCTTCTAAAAATTAATAACAATTAATTTATTAAAATAAAAGTGTAATGTATGTGAGAAGCGTATGCGAAGAATGTGTGACGTGTTCTATAATGTGTGTAGAATCGGACCATCAGCTTAATAGCCCAGTCAGTTCATCCTTGCAAGGTCACACCACAGCACGTTAGGTCAGCACACGACAACCTCACCCAGTGATGTATCTCTCCTGCCAGACACTGACTTTCTTCTGTAGCTATCTGGTAATCCATCGACATGATCATGGACCGGTTGCACACTGCACATTATAAGTTCCTAAAGTTCCTAAAATGTACACATCCCTTGTGTACTGTGAAAATTAGGTATCACTGTTATTGTTAATATACTTGATCCTATCTAGTGTCTATATTGTCTCAAGTACAATGTCCCTTGTAATCTTTCACTGGAATCTACTACACCTTGTGAATGTTACATTTAAAGTTCTAGTTTAGTTACTATTGTTCATATTATATGTGGTGTATCAACAAACATCACTCATCCTAGGTGAACCTTCTCACACAGGAATCGTTATATGGTTTCGCTCATCTGAGCCCTGTTCCGGTGGACCCTCCTGATCATAGGCCCAGCGTAAACATTATTGTCCAGACTTTCTTCTCGGACGTTATTCATTTCCGTAAAAATAACATTGACTGTTCCACTGGTGTTCTTCCAAATCGGAGTTTAACTTCTTCAAAACCAGTGTAGATCCTTCCTTGTAACTGGCAGGGAACCTGTTAGAGAAATAACACATCTGGTGAGAGCACTAGTCACTGATCCTACCGGCTGAGTGTAAGCCTACGGCCTCGCTCAGATATTTATCAGCGAACTAAACTCTGTCGTAGAGCAGATGAGCTCATCACCTATGTCCGAATCAGGCTATGACAAGGAACGACCAATAAACAGAGTGCAGAATCCCAGTGGGCACCCCACTGAAAGATCCCACTATTTGACACTTTCCCCAACTCCCAACCCATCCTTAATCTCTCCAAATATCACCCCACTACACTATTCTCACCAGCAGAGCTAATTCTCCCTTCCCTACTGTATTCTCAACTAACAGAGCTAATCATCACTTCACTACTCTATTCTCAACTAGCAGAGCTAATTATTTCCTCACCCTAGCTAGTGTTAACAAGGCTACTTCCTATTTTAATTAGGCCTAAATACACGATATGCAATACCTTATGCAACACCGCATCACTCCTGGATGGCATCTACAACTTGCCATAAAGACATATGTTATTTAATGTTAATTAAATCTAACACAGTAGATGCTCTCCGAATTCCTAACAGCGGTACAGAAACACGTCAGCTCTAGTCAACTTCCTGGTCTACACTAACTGTAAACAAGCCATGTTATTTGTCAAAGAGCCTTCGAGTGTTCTAGTGAAGTTCTTTGATGTCAATACATCAGTTGTTCCAGGGGCAGACTATCCATTTCAGAAATCTTCTTTCCCCTTTGTTTAATCAATGCAAAAGTGGTTTCCCTTGTTATGACAACCAACACAGCTAGCGTGTTTCCTGCATTTTTCTAATCGGGTCACAATAACAAGCCTACAATTTTCTGTCTTGTGGGGACTTTCAAAGACGCCTCCACTGATTGATCTCACCGACTCCCCGTAGTAAACAACTTGTAGTTGCGAATCAAACTGTCCTTGGTATTTTTATCATCTGATTGTAAAATTACAGTGATTTCACGACATAGGCCCCCTCTTAAGAGAGTAGTCCATCTCACTCTTTTCCACTGTAAGTTCGATCCAGAGGATTTATTCGTCCTCCTCAGGAGCTGGGTGTCTTGAGAGAAAATCCGCTCCAACATTTTCCTTCCCAGGTATATACTCCACTGTGAAATTGTAGGGTTGAAGTAACAACGACCACCGCATCAAACGGGCGTTGAGCTTCTGAGAAGTAGCCAGGAACATCAGGGGCTGATGATCCGACTGGACCCGAAACTTAACTCCATACAAATAGGGCTGGAATTTTTACACGGCCCATACGAGAGACAAGCATTCTCTCTCGACGGTCGAATAATTCCTCTCAGCCTGGAGAAGTTTCTTGCTTGCGTATGCTACAGGTTTCAAAACCGAACCATCGTCTTTCCCTTCCTGCAACAAGGCTGCCCCAATTCCAATCCCACTCGCATCCGTTCTTAACACAAATGGTTTGGGAAGGTCAGGTAGCTGTAACACAGGTTTGCTGACCAAGGCCTCCGTTAACTGACTATAGGCAGTCTCACATTCTGGTGTCCAAATGATTTGGTCCGGGAATCCCTTTTTCAAGGTTTCCGTCAATGGAGCTCCCATATCAGTAAAATGTGGGATACATTTTTGGTAAAACCCACATAACGAGAGAAAGGATCTCACATCCTTCTTCGATTTTGGCCGTGGTGCATTTCTGATTTTTTCTAGGTTCTTCTGCTCTGGGACAATTTGTCCTGGAGTAATGGTGTGACCCAGAAATTCCAGAGTCAGGTAACCAATTATTCACGTGGTTGGACGAGCTGTTAGCCCTGCTTCCTTGAGTCTAATAAAAACTCTCTCCAAGGATTGCAAATGGTCATTCAAGCTGTCACTGGAAATCAGAATATCATCCATGAATGATACGATGGACTGATCCTTTAAGGGATCTAGTAAAGTCCTCATCATGCGCGTAAACACACTAGGTGCATTGCTGAGTCCAAAGGGCATGACCTTGAATTCGTAGTGTCCATTGGGTGTACTGAAAGCCAACAGTGGTCGAATCTCCGATTTGACTGGTATCTGATAGTACCCCCGACTCAGATCCCCCTTTGAAAAGTACCGAGCCTTATGGAGCCTAGCGAATAACTGAGTTGGATTCGGCAAAGGTTCCACCTGAAATTATTTATGACTGTTCAGAAGTCGGTAATTGTCACAGAATGATGATAGTTTAGTGATTCCCAGATAAAATTAAATGTAACACTAATGGCAATATAGGAGAAGGGTTAACAATCGTGTCGTTCAATCTGAGAGAAGGATAAATGGAAGGTTATTGACCGATTATCAGGGACAGGTGCTCACAGAGGTCAGTGACTACCGAATCGTATCGGCCGACAAGAGGGAGACACGAATACATCGGGACGGGGAACACGAAGACTGTGTAATCTCTTTGAAGTGCGACGAGCAATGAACGAAGAAAGCGATCAACGGGGTCGGAGGCTTTGAAGTATTAGCGTAAGGGGAATTCAGGGAAACAGCGGAACCACGGAAAGAAACGAGCAATTAACAATACGTGAATTCACAGACGTTTGATGTGGGGACTTACGGCAAATTTGATTGTAGATCAAACAATCAACGGAGGATGGGACACTCAATATAAATAGGAGAAAAGTGGGTTTATATTTAGTGTGCTACCAAACTGGACGGAAAGCTGGATTTATGTGTCCTGTAAATGAAAAGAAATATCCTCCCTTATAATGGGATAGAGTGCTTATGTGCGGATACATTTCGATTCGGGGACTTACATTAATTCTATATATATATATAAGGTTCCACTACACAGCCTGACATATCAAAGAAGATAAACCAGTACATCTCTTGTACAGAGAAAGCAGTGTTAATAATAAAGGAAAGAACTTTCACTTTAATCAGGCACGTCACAGGTGCAGTGAAAATATGTCACTATAGCAAATTCAACCTAAACAGTCAATAAGAGGGGGTGACATAACGAATGGCACGAAACATGTTTTGGTGAACTTCAGTGAAAGACCTTTATTCAAGCAGAGCAAATAGGCTAAAATATAGTGCAATTAGGTAATCACCTAAAAGAAACATTGAAGAACACGAGAACATTTAACATAGAAATAGACATTTATATACAGTGATGATGTGTATTCAGTGGTGGACTATACTACCTTCCAAAATAGGACATATCTGAGCTTCAGTGACTTACCTTTATTGGATTATGTTTCTGATGATAAGACATTGACAATTGTTTTTCAATAATTGGATTAAGTCCAGACTCAAGCCGGAAAGGAGCATCCCGGGTGAGACCGTTCCACTTCTATGTGTGATGTCCGATGTTTTGGCCGTTTGAATATGCTAGAGAAACTACGAAGACTAACGTCTAAATGTCCTATCTTGCACTCACATTACAGACACTAACAACTACAGATACACATTCAATACATACAACTGACATAGTTTTCAACAATAAACAGGTTATTAATTGTTGTGGAAACTGTTGTCAGGGTATGTTATGAAGGAGAGAGAGAGAGAGAGAGAGAGAGAGAGAGAGAGAGAGAGAGAGAGAGAGAGAGAGTGTATGGAAGACAGAAAGGAGGAGTGTAGACAAAAGTCATTCAATAGTTCCAATAGTAGAAGGATATTAAAAGTGTGCTGGTCGAGTCCACTTTCCTCCAGGGACGATTAGTCACATTAAATGGTGGAGCGAGCGGGGTAATACATAATACCCACATGAACTGGAGGCATAACAAGGCATATGCATAGAGGGGTACCTGCATATTGGCACAGGCATAGCGGAGTACCTGCATGTTGGGACATACTGATTGGAATAAATATAAGTATACATTGATGACTTTTAATGGAAAGACGTCCATTGGATATATGGTGCCATTTCATTTAGGTTAGAGACATTACATTAATGCTGGTGACTTTACAGTGAGAAAGTTCCAGACAGGGTGAATGTGGATAGGTGGTAAGACACATTACATACCTAGTCACACTGTCACACATCTACATAAGTCTTTATCATATATCTCCTCTTGTGGATGAGAGAGTGGTTGTGATGTACTGTGTGGTGTCGTTGATTAATAATATTAGATAGACATAGATAAATGATATAGGTTCTAGGTAGATTATATGTTTATAGTGAGTACTTCTTACTGCTTTAAGGTGTCTTTACTCAGCCGGCTGACTTACATTCTTAACTATGGCAACTCCTAAAGTAACTACAGCAGAACTAAGGGCCAACGGGGAGGCAATTGGTTTAGCTGGTTCGGAACTAACTGATTACATACTGGAAAGGGAGAGAGAATTTCGCCAAGAAGAAAGAGAAGATCGAAAGGAGGCCAAGAGACTAGAATTGGAAATGGAAGAGGCTGAAAAGATAAGACAACATGAATACCGCATGAAAGAGTTAGAACTCAAGACACAAACTAAGGGAGAAATAGATGGAGTGTAAGGAAGTTCTTCTTCACCTGGTGCAACCCACATGATTGGACATGGGTACCATGCCATGAAGTTTCCCTTAGCTGTCTATGATCAGTCTAAGGAACGCTTTGACCAGTACGCTTCTCGCTTTGAAGCAATGTCAGTCGCTATGGGGCTGGATAGGAGCAGATGGGCTCTTAAATTATCCCAGGGATTAATAGGTTCGGGATTCGAGGTGTACACACGCTTACCACCAGGACATGAAAATAATTACGAGGAATTAAAAGCCGCTTTGATGAAGCATTTTGACATCACAGCACAAACGTATCGGAAGAAGTTTAGATCGTCTAGACGAGAGCCGGGAGAGCTATTCGCCGCCCTACAGTTTAAGGCTTAAATCATATCTCCAAAAATGGATGGACTTGGCAGAGTTCAAGCGGGACTATGAGAGTCTGGAAGAAATGATGGTGGTCGATCAGATGCGCCAGCAAATGTCAGAACCACTGAAGACATTTTTAGGAGAACAAGGGGCGGAACGGCTGGATGTTGTGAATAAGCTGGCGGAAAGATTAGTAGAAGTCCATGGGGAAGCTAAAGAACTAAGTACAAAAACCAAAGGTCAGGAGAAACAAGAGAAAAAGAAACCTAAAAACTGGGAAGGAGAAAAAGTGGAACCTTATATAAAGACGTCAACGGAGAGTTCAGAGAAGGTGAAGGAAGGAAACCATAACATCTCGAATTCTCCAGCTAAACGACCGTGGTCGGAGAAGTGGTGTTCGATTTGTCAGTCGCCCTCTCATAACACGAAGGACTGCAGATCGAAACTTAAAAGTTCTTACTTCGCAGCATGCAAATTGACTCCTACGACGGTGATCCCAGACAAGGCTGAGGTCGGCGAAGGAGCTAGGAACAAACAGGACACACGGAAACCTTGGAAGGGAAAATGGTGCACACACTGCCGGTCGAAAACACATAATACTGTGGACTGCAGATGCAAGGCAGAAGACGCCAATTGCATAACCAACCGTGAGGAATCAAAAGAGGAAGGCAAGGAAACGGTCAAGGAGATGGAAGACACTCCGGACCAAGAGAGGCCACCTGTGGTCGAACTGATTGAAGTCAATGGCCAGCAGGTTGTTTGTCTCTACGATACCGGGTTGGATGGGGAAGCTGTGATAGACGCCAGCCTGGTAAGCCCAGACCAACTTACAGGGGAGACCATAGAAATACAGCCGGCAATGAGGAGTGCTGTTACCATGACGCTGCCAATCGCCAAGGTGGAGATTAAATCCAGGTACGTCACGGGCATTATTCCAGCTGCTGTATTATCTGACTCCTTATTTCCCATGATCATTGGCACGAAATATGTCTTTTTGGGGATGCCCAAACCGCCAGCCCACCAGGGAACAGTAGCCAGTGGATTTCAAGGGAAGGAAAAAGAGGCAGAGACACTATGCGACAACTCAGAGATAGGAGAATTGCATACTGCCCAGAGGAAGGATACTACGTTGCGTCCTTGCTACAGGAAGCTGCAAAGAAGTGCTGAGCCACCAGAACGGGGACAGTACTTTCTGAAGAATCGACTACTCTATCGGAGAGCTGGGAGGGGAAACAATCTGCACGAGCAGTGGGTGGTTCCAGAGACCCACCGTCCTCACATTCTTCAGAGTGGACACATCATAGGCGTGAATCGACATATGGGTGTCAGAGAAACATTGCAGCAGATTTCCGGACATTATTGCTGGCCAGGAATGACCGGAGATGTACGCCGGTTAGTGAAGTCTTGTTCAGAGTGCCAGAAGCACCATCCAACAAGCGAATTAAGAGGAAAATAGCTCTTAAGGTGGAAGACAAAGTGGAAGTATGGGGTCCAGAAGAGAATAATGTACTCCAAGTAGGATGGAAAGGACCTTATCCTGTGGAAAAGGTGGTGTCCAAAAACATCTACAAAATCCGGATCGGGGAAGAGGAAAAAAATCTCCCTAGGCAACTCATGAGGAAATATGAGGAGAGATCCGGGAGCAAAGTTTCGCACTTTATGGTGATGGCAGCCATTGGGACAAAGGTTACCAGTCCAGACGAAGACCAGAGATCGTCAGTACAACATAGGAGGGCCTATGGGACAGTACGTGATAGGTCAGATTTACCCAACGAAAGGAGGAGGGAAATCACACGTCAGGGAAAGGACAAGAGTGAAACCTTCAATAATAACCAAGTTCAGAAGGGGTGGGTAACGGCGGGAAAGGCGAGAAATACCCAGGACTCCAACCGAAGATTGGCTGACCAGATACAATATCGCCCAAGATGTTCCTGGAAGCAAAAGTCCAGGAGGTTTGGGAAAGACGACTCGGTCCAACACGGACGAGGTGGAACATCCCCAGAGGCAAAGCCGGGGGAAACCAAGAGAATATGGAAACACTGTTACAGTAAGGATGGGACGATCCGTCTGTATTGTGAGCCATCGCTTACGCCAGTCGAAAGGAGGTCGACTGCACGTACAGGGGCGATGTGCCAACACTAATGGTGATCATGAGTAGTAGGGTAGGGTGTCTATGAGGTCGCCTACGGAATGAGGTGCTGATCCATGTGAGGATCCAATCATATCATCAACACGTGATGTTCATAGCTACTTCGCAGAAGCTCAACGCACGGTGGATGTGATGGACGTTGTTGCTGCAACAGGACAACTTCACAGTGGAATACATCTCGGGTAAGGATAATGTAGGAGCGGATTTCTTATCTAGACATCCAACTTCAGAGGAAGAGGAATAGGATGGTGGATCATAGGAATCAAAACTACATTGAAGAAGAGTCGACGCGGTCAACTCTCTTAAGAGGGGGCCTATGTCACAGAATGATGATAGTTTAGTGATTCCCAGATAAAATTAAATTTAACACTAATGGCAATATAGGAGAAGGGTTAACAATCGTGTCGTTCAATCTGAGAGAAGGATAAATGGAAGGTTATTGACCGATTATCAGGGACAGGTGCTCACAGAGGTCAGTGACTACCGAACGTATCGGCCGACAAGAGGGAGACACGAATACATCGGAACGGGGAACACGAAGACTGTGCAATTTCTTTGAAGTGCGACGAGCAATGAACGAAGAAAGCGATCAACGGGGTCGGAGGCTTTGAAGTATTAGCGTAAGGGGAATTCAGGGAAACAGCGGAACCACGGAAAGAAACGAGCAATTAACAATACGTGAATTCACAGACGTTTGATGTGGGGACTTACGGCAAATTTGATTGTAGATCAAACAATCAACGGAGGATGGGACACTCAATATAAATAGGAGAAAAGTGGTTTTATATTTAGTGTGCTACCAAACTGGACGGAAAGCTGGATTTATGTGTCCTGTAAATGAAAAGAAATATCCTCCCTTATAATGGGATAGAGTGCTTATGTGCGGATAAATTTCGATTCGGGGACTTACATTAATTCTATATATATATATATATATATAAGGTTCCACTACACAGCCTGACATATCAAAGAAGATAAACCAGTACGTCTCTTGTACAGAGAAAGCAGTGTTGATAATAAAGGAAAGAACTTTCACTTTAAATAGGCACGTCACAGGTGCAGTGAAAATATGTCACTATAGCAAATTCAACCTAAACAGTCAATAAGAGGGGGTGACATAACGAATGGCAAGAAACATGTTTTGGTGAACTTCAGTGAAGGACCTTTATTCAAGCAGAGCAAATAGGCTAAAATATAGTGCAATTAGGTAATCACCTAAAAGAAACATTGAAGAACACGAGAACATTTAACATAGAAATAGACATTTATATACAGTGATGATGTGTATTCAGTGGTGGACTATACTACCTTCCAAAACAGGACATATCTGAACTTCAGTGACTTACCTTTATTGGATTATGTTTCTGATGATAAGACATTGACAATTGTTTTCAATAATTGGATTAAGTCCAGACTCAAGCCGGAAAGGAGCATCCAGGGTGAGACCGTTCCACTTCTATGTGTGATGTCAGATGTTTTGGCCGTTTGAATATGCTAGAGAAACTACGAAGACTAACGTCTAAATGTCCTATCTTGCACTCACATTAGCAGACACTAACAACTACAGATACACATTCAATACATACAACTGACATAGTTTTCAACAATAAACAGGTTATTAATTGTTGAGGAAACTGTTGTCAGGGTATGTTATGAAGGAGAGAGAGAGAGAGAGAGAGAGAGAGAGAGAGAGAGAGAGAGAGAGAGAGAGAGAGAGAGAGAGAGAGAGAGAGAGAGTATGGAAGACAGAAGGGAGGAGTGTAGACAAAAGTCATTCAATAGTTCCAATAATAGAAGGATATTAAAAGTGTGCTGGTCGAGTCCACTTTCCTCCAGGGACGATTAGTCACAGTAATCTATACACAACCGGTGTTCTCCACTTGGTTTGCGAAACAAAACTACCCCCGCATTGTATGGGATGTGGATGGCGCAATCACGTCATCCTCCAGCAGTTTCTGTATTTCCTCCTCCAGGGCCTTTTCTTTAGAGAATGGCACTGGGTAAACCTTTTGGCGAACAGGCTCTTGGGTGGTCAAAGTCATCTCGAACTCCACCAACCTCGTTCGTCCTGGTTTATCAGTCAGTATCTCCTTATGAGACTCGAGAACCTGGGTAATCTTTTCCTTCTCCTGGGAAGTTAGATCAGGGTTCACTTGCACATCCCTATAGGTTTCCTGATGTACCAAGGGATATTCCCTGCCCTCGTTGGTTCCCACTTCAGTCTCCACTGCAACTGCCATTGCCATGAGGTGAGCTGCTTTGTCTCCGGGTCTCTCCTCGTATTTCGGAGATTGATACAAAATCTTCGACTTTCCCCGGATCCGGATCTGATAGTTGGTTCTGGATATCACCCTTTCCACGGGAAATGGTCCTTGCCAACATATCTCCAGTTTGTTGTTTCCCGTTGGGAGTAGCAACAAGTCTTTGTCTCCCACCTCTAGAGATCTGTCTTTAGACCTACGGTTGTAGTAAGCCGCATGTCTTTTTCTGACATTTTTCAAGCTTTGATTCGCCAGAGTCCATCCCATGTGGAGTTTTTCTTTCAGTTCCTCCACGTATTTATAGGAAGAGATCACTTCTTCTGACGTCCCCTCTTCAGTCCAACTCCTCAACATGGCTTCCAACGGTCCTTTGATTGGTCGACCAAACAGCAACGTAGCGGGTGGTAGTCCTGTTGAGCCATGAGGAACTTCCCGATAGGCAAAAAGTGCTGATGGGATATATTCATTCCACCTATCAGGTTTTTCTTGGGTCAGTTTCCGGAGCATTGTCATCAACGTGTCGTTGAAACGCTCTACTTGTTCATTGGCTTGAGGGTGGTAAGGGCTGGTATGTATGTGGTTAGAGTGGAACACCATAAATACCTCCTCCATGAGTTTTCCACACAACCGGGACCCATTGTCCGTCAGAATTTGATCAGGAAAGCCTAATCTGGTAAAGGCCTCCATCAGTGCGTCCGCCACTCGTTTCGAGTCAATCGTGGTCAACGGTATGGCTTCACCCCACATTGTACAGCAATCCACCATTGTGAGAATATACATGTTCCTCTTCCTAGTCCTAGGAAGTGGACCCACGATATCGATGGCTACCCTCTCGAAAGGAGAGTTCATGATGGGCATCTCACCCAAGACCACCGGTGCTGTCCAGTGTTTCGGTGCCACCCTCTGGCACTCAGGGCATGACTTCACATACCGACGCACATCATCTGTCATTCCCGGCCAATAGTAATGGCAGGAAATTCTCTGCATGGTGGCGGCAACACCCATATGCCCACTAAATGAGATGGTATGCCCCATATGAAGAATCTGGGACCGGTGTGCCTTCGGGACGACCAACTGACCGTATATGTTGTCTCCCCTTCCTGCTCTCCTGTACAGTATCCTATTCTTCATGTAGTACTGTCCCCGTCCTGGTGGATCAGCACTTCTCTGCAGCTTTTTGTAGCAAGGGCATAAAGTAGCATCCTCACTCTGGGCAGTTCGTAGCTCCCCCGGCAGTGAGTTAGTCACAATTTCTTCTGCCTCTTCCGTTCTCGTCTGAGGGCGAGTCTGTATTGCTCCCATATAGATTGGCTCCCTGGGAATTCCCAGAAAGACATAACGGCAACCGAGGATTACGGGAAAAATGGGATCGGTCAATACAGCGGCCTTAATTGTGCCGGTGACATACCTTGACCGAATCTCCGCGTTAGCAATGGGCAACTTCATGGCCACAACACTCTTCTGTGCAGGCTGTATCTCCATGGTCTCACCTGTGAATTGTTCTGGATGTACCAGATCCGCAGAAATCACGGCCTCCCCGTCCAGTCCTGTGTCGTACAAACACTCCACTTGACGACCGTTAACCTTGACCAATTCCACTACAGGTGGTTTTTCCTGGTCAGGAGTCTCTTCCTCGGCCTCGACCTGTTCGGTGGGCTTCACCTTAGGTTTCCCGGGGCACCCGACGAACTGAGAATCTTCTGACTTTCCCCTGCAGTCAATAGCATTGTGCGTGTTTGACTTGCAGCTTTTGCACCATTTCCCTGTCCTAGATTTTCTAGTGCCGGACTTGAGTGAGCTCTCCTGGTGGCGAGCTTCCTTGTTGACCTCGGCATTTTCAGTGACAACCTCCTTGGAAGTCACTTGACATGCTGCGAAGTGAGGGCTCTTAGCCTTCGATTTGCAGTCCCTCGTATTGTGAGAGGGTGACTTACAAATTGAACAACACTTCTCCGACCACGGTCGTTTTGGTGTAGAGCTTGAAGTGCTCTTGCTTCCCTCCTTCGTCTTCTCTGAACTATCCTCTGAAGTTTTTACATAAGGTTCCCCCTTTTTGGTTCCTGAGTTTTTGGCTTTCTTCCTGTCATGTTTCTCCTGACGTTTGGTGTTGGTTGAAAGGTTTTCCCCTGCCTCCCCATGTACCTCGACGAACCGTTCTGCTAATTTTGTCACGAGGTCAATACGTTCCGCCCCTTGTTCTCCCAGGAATGTCCTGAGAGGTTTCACATTTGCTTCATCAGCTGGTCGACCACCATGAGCTCTTCAGACTCTCATAGTAATGTGCGAACCCAGCCAAATCCATCCACTTATGGAGATAGGATTTTAGACGCAAACTGTAGGCGGCAAACAACTCCCCCGGTTCTCGTTTCGCTGCTCGAAATTTTTTCCGGTAGGTATGTGACGTAATCACGAATCGTTTCAGCAGAGCCGTCTTCAACTCGTCGTAATTGTTCTCATGTCCTGGTGGCAGGCGAGAATAAACATCGTAGCCGGTCCCTGCCTAATCCCTGGGATAGCTTAAGACACCATATGTTACGATCCAGACCCATAGCAACGGACATGGCCTCGAAGCGTTGAAGGTACTGGTCAATCTTCTCTTTGTCCTTTTCATAGATGGCTAGAGGGAACTTCATAGCATGGTTGCTATGTCCACCTACTGGTGTTGAGCCAGGGAGAGAGGAACCTCCCACTGCTCCCTCAGTTTCCCCACTAGATTGCCTCATAAGCTCGAGTTCCCCCATTCGGTATTCGTGCTCCCTTTTCTGAGCTTCCTGTTTAGCTTCCCGTTGCTTAGCAGCTTGCTCAACCTCAAGTATCTTAGCTGCTTGCTCAACTTCCAGTTTCTTAGCTGCCTGCTCAGCTTCAATTTCCAGCCTTCTCATGGCTTGCTCTGCTTCCAATTTCTTAGCAGCCTGCTCTGATTCCATCTTTCTCAATTCCATCTCGGCCTTCCTATTTTCCCTTTCTGCTTGGCGAAAATCCCTATCCACCTCCTATATGTAATCTGTTGGTGCAGACCCCGACAATCCCATGGCTTCCCCCGTTGCCTTTAGTTCTGCCAGATCTAGTTTAGGAGTGGCCATTTTTCAGAGAGGTAAGTCAGCAGGTAAAGTGTAATTTAACTGCAAACCAATATATAGATATATGAACAAGTACAATAAATCTATATATTTAATAACACACAGCACAACACAACACAATCACTCAGTGACAAGAGTAGAATCATGACCACAGACCTATGCAGACGTGTGAAGTGTGAACAGGTAAGATATGTGTCTTAACCCCTATCCACATTCACTTTAGCAGGATTCTCTCTAATATGATATCTCCGTCCTGTAAATAAGGATCCCGTGTCAAAAGACCCCGTTGTCAGGAAATCCCGCTGTCAACAGATCCCGTCTACAAGAGATCCCGCTGTCAAAAGACACTGTTTATGAAAGATCCCGCTGTCCAAAGATCACGTTTACGAACCCCCAATAATGTCATGTTTCCGTTTAAAGTGTCGTCCCTGGAGTGAGAGGAATCAACACCCACATTATATTTTAACCCCTTATCATTATCCTGGAGAAACCACTAGAATCCGTCTACAAAACTCCGTCAGTTTATGGACACCTCTTTCTCTCTCTCTCTCTATCACTGTTGTATCATGCCCCCTCTCATTCTTCCCCAACGCAACATGCTCAACAACTCTAGCTTCTAAAAATTAAAAACAATTAATTTATTAAAATAAAAGTGTAATGTATGTGAGAAGCGTATGCGAAGAATGTGTGACGTGTTCTATAATGTGTGTAGAGTCGGACCATCAGCTTAATAGCTCAGTCAGTCCATCCTTGCAAGGTCACACCACAGCACGTTAGGTCAGTACACGACAACCTCACTCAGTGATGTATCTCTCCTACCAGACACTGACTTTCTTCTGTAGCTATCTGGTAATCCATCGACATGATCATGGACCGGTTGCACACTGCACATTATAAGTTCCTATAGTTCCTAAAATGTACACATCACTTGTACTGTGAAAATTAGGTATCACTGTTATTGTTAATATACTTGATCCTATCTAGTGTCTATATTGTCTCAAGTATAATGTCCCTTGTAATCTTTCACTGGAATCTACTACACCATGTGAATGTTACATTTAAAGTTCTAGTGTATTTACTATTGTTCGTATTATATGTGGTGTATCAACAAACATCACTCATCGTAGGTGAACCTTATCACACAGGAATCGTTATATGGTTTCGCTCATCTGAGCCCTGTTCCGTGGACCCTCCTGATCATAGGCCCAGCGTAAACATTATTGTTCCAGACTTTCTTCTCTCACGTTATTCATTTCCGTAAAACCAACATTGACTGTTCCACTGGTGTTCTTCCAAATCGGAGTTTAACTTCTTCAAAACCAGTGTAGATCTTCCTTGTAACTGGCAGGGAACCTGTTAGAGAAATAACACATCTGGTGAGAGCACTAGTCACTGATCCTACCGGCTGAGTGTAAGCCTACGGCCTCGCACAGACATTTATCAGCGAACTAAACTCTGTCATAGAGCAGATGAGCTCATCACCTAGGTCTGAATCAGGCTATGACAAGGAACGACCAATAAACAGAGTGCAGAACCCCAGTGGGCACCCCACTGAAAGATCCCACTGTTTGACACTTTCCCCAACTCCCAACCCATCCTTAATCTCTCCAAATATCACCCCACTACACTATTCTCACTAGCAGAGCTAATTCTCCCTTCCCTACTCTATTCTCAACTAACTGAGCTAATCATCACTTCACTACTCTATTCTCAACTAGCAAAGCTAATTATTTCCTCACCCTAGCTAGTGTTAACAAGGCAACTGCCTATTTTAATTAGGCCTAAATACACGATATGCAATACCTTATGCAACACCGCATCACTCCTGGATGGCATCTACAACTTGCCATAAAGACATATGTTATTTAATGTTAATTAAATCTAGCACAGTAGATACTCTCCGAATTCCTAACAGCGGTACAGAAACACGTCAGCTCTAGTCAACTTCCTGGTCTACACTAACCGTATACAAGTCATGTTGCTTGTCAAAGAGCCTTCGAGTGTTCTAGTGAAGTTCTTTGATGTCAATACATCAGATGTTCCAAGGGCAGACTAACCATTTCAGAAATCTTCTCTCCCCTTTGTTTAATCAATGCAAAAGTGGTGTCCCTTGTTATGACAACCAACACAGCTAGCGTGTTTCCTGCATTTTTCTAATCGGGTCATAATAACAAGCCTACAATTTTCTGTCTGGTGGGGACTGATTGATCTCACCGACACCCCGTAATAAACAACTTGTAGTTGCGAATCAAACTGTCCTTGGTATTTTTATCATCTGATTGTAAAATTACAGTGATTTCACGACAGTTCACCATCTCATGTGCCTTGCCGATAAGTTTGGTGGTGGTAGTGGTGGTGGTTCACCATCTCATGTGCCATGCCGATAAGGTTGGTGGTGGTGGTGGTTCACCATCTCATGAGCCATGCCTATAAGGTTGGTGGTGGTGGTGATGGTGGTGGTTCACCATCTCATGTGCCATGCTGATAAGGTTGGTGGTGTTGGTGGTGGAGGTGGTGGTGTTGGTGGTGGTGGTGGTGGTGGTGGTGGTGGTGAGGTTAGACATCTCATGTGTCATGCCGATAAGGTTGGTAGTGGTTGTGGTGGTGATTCACCATCTCATGTGCCATGCCTATAGGATTGGTGGTGGTGGTGATGGTGGTGGTGTTTCACCATCTCATGTGCCATGCCGATAAGGTTGTGGTGGTGGTTCACCGTCTCATGTGCCAATCTGATAAGGTTGGTGGTGGTGGTTCACCATCTCATGTGCCATGCCGATAAGGTTGGTGGTGTTGGTGGTTCACCATCTCATGTGCCATGCCGATAAGGTTGGTGGTGGTGGTGGTGGTGGTGTTGGTGGTTCACCATCTCATGTGCCATGTCGATAAGGTTGGTAGTGGTGGTGGTCGTCGTCGTTGTTCACCATCTCATGTGCCAAGCCGATATGGGTGGTGGTAGTTCACCGTCTCATGTGCCAATCTGATAAGGTTGGTGGTGGTGGTTGTGGTGGTTCACCATCTCATGTGCCATGCCGATAAGGTTGGTGGTGGTGGTGGTGGTGTCGTTGTTCAACATCTCATGTGCCATGCCGATAAGAGTGGTGGTTCAACATCTCACGTACCATGCCGGTAAGGGTGGTGTGGTGGTTCACAATCTCATGTACCATCCCGATAATGTTGGTGATGGTGGTGGTGGTGGTGGTGGTGGTGGTGGTGATTCAACATCTCATGTGCCAAGCCGATAATGTTGGTGGTGGTGGTGGTTGTGATTCACCATCTCATGTGCCATTCCGATAAGGTCGTTGGTGGTGGTTTACCATCTTTTGTGCCATGCCGATAAGGTCGGTGGTGGTGGTGGTTCACCATCTCATGTGCCATGCCGATAAGTTTAGTGGTGGTGGCGGTGGTGGTTCACCATCTCATGTGCCATGCCGATAAGTTTAGTGGTGGTTGCGGTGGTGGTGGTTCACCATCTCATGTGCCATGCCGATAAAGTCGGTGGTGGTGGTCCGCCATCTCATGTGCCATGCCGATAAGGTTGGTGGTGGTTCACCATCTCATGTGCCATGCCGATAAGGTTGGTGGTGGTGGTGGTGGTAGTGGTGGTTCACCATCTTATGTTCCATGACGATAAGGTTGGTGGTGTTGGCGGTGGTGGTGGTTCACCATCTTATGTTCCATGACGATAAGGTTGGTGGTGGTGGTTCCCCATCTCATGTGCCATGCCGATAAGGTTGGTGGTGGTGGCGGTGTGGTGGTGGCGGTGGTGGTGGTTCACCATCTTATGTTCCATGACGATAAGGTTGGTGGTGGTGGTTCACCATCTCATGTGCCATGCCGATAAGGTCGGTGGTGGTGGTGGTTCACCATCTCATGTGACATGCCGATAAGGTCGGTGGTGGTGGTGGTGGTTCACCATCTCATGTGCCATGCCGATAAGTTTAGTGGTGGTGGCGGTGGTGGTGGTTCACCATCTCATGTGCCATGCCGATAAGGTCGGTGGTGGTGGTGGTTCACCATCTCATGTGCCATGCCGATACGTTTAGTGGTGGTGGCGGTGGAGGTGGTTCACCATCTCATGTGCCATGCCGATAAGTTTAGTGGTGGTGGCGGTGGTGGTGGTTCACCATCTCATGTGCCATGCCGATACGTTTAGTGGTGGTGGCGGTGGTGGTGGTTCACCATCTCATGTGCTATGCCGATAAGGTCGGTGGTGGTGGTTCACCATCTCATGTGCCATGCCGATAAGGTCGGTGGTGGTGGTTCACCATCTCATGTGCCATGCCGATAAGGTCGGTTGTGGTGGTTCACCATCTCATGTGCCATGCGGATAAGGTCGGTGGTGGTGGTTCACCATCTCATGTGCCATGCCGATAAGGTTGGTGGTGGTGGTGGTGGTGGTGGTTCACCATCTTATGTTCCATGCCGATAAGGTTGGTGGTGGTGGCGGTGGTGGTGGTTCACTATTTTATGTTCCATGACGATAAGGTTGGTGGTGGTGGTTCACCATCTTATGTTCCATGCCGATAAGGTTGGTGGTGGTGGTTCACCATCTTATGTTCCATGACGATAAGGTTGGTGGTGGTGGTGGTGGTGGTTCACCATCTTATGTTCCATGACGATAAGGTCGGTGGTGGTGGCGGTGGTGGTGGTGGCGGTGGTGTTGATTCACCATCTTATGTTCCATGACGATAAGGTTGCTGGTGGTGGTGGTGGTGGTAGTTCACCATCTTATGTTCCATGACGATAAGGTTGGTGGCGGTGGTGGTGGTTCACCATCTCATGTGCCATGCCGATAAGGTTGGTGGTGGTGGTGGTTCACCATCTCATGAGCCATGCCTATAAGGTTGGTGGTGGTGGTGATGGTTGTGGTTCACCATCTCATGTGCCATGCTGATAAGGTTGGTGGTGTTGGTGGTGGATGTGGTGTTGGTGGTGGTGGTGGTGGTGGTGGTGGTGAGGTTAGACATCTCATGTGTCATGCCGATAAGGTTGGTAGTGGTTGTGGTGGTGATTCACCATCTCATGTGCCATGCCTATAGGATTGGTGGTGGTGGTGATGGTGGTGGTGTTTCACCATCTCATGTGCCATGCCGATAAGGTTGTGGTGGTGGTTCACCGTCTCATGTGCCAATCTGATAAGGTTGGTGGTGGTGGTTCACCATCTCATGTGCCATGCCGATAAGGTTGGTGGTGTTGGTGGTTCACCATCTCATGTGCCATGCCGATAAGGTTGGTGGTGATGGTGGTGGTGGTGTTGGTGGTTCACCATCTCATGTGCCATGTCGATAAGGTTGGTAGTGGTGGTGGTCGTCGTCGTTGTTCACCATCTCATGTGCCAAGCCGATATGGGTGGTGGTAGTTCACCGTCTCATGTGCCAATCTGATAAGGTTGGTGGTGGTGGTTGTGGTGGTTCACCATCTCATGTGCCATGCCGATAAGGTTGGTGGTGTTGGTGGTTCACCATCTCATGTGCCATGCCGATAAGGTTGGTGGTGGTGGTGGTGGTGGTGTCGTTGTTCACCATCTCATGTGCCATGCCGATAAGAGTGGTGGTTCAACATCTCATGTACCATGCCGGTAAGGGTGGTGGTGGTGGTTCACAATCTCATGTACCATCCCGATAATGTTGGTGATGGTGGTGGTGGTGGTGGTGGTGGTGGTGGTGATTCAACATCTCATGTGCCTTGCCGATAAGGTCGGTGGTGGTGGTGGTGGTGGTTCACCATCTCATGTGCTATGCCGATAAGGTCGGTGGTGGTGGTGGTGGTTGTTCACCATCTTATGTGCCATGCCGATAAGGTCGGTAGTGGTGGTTCACCATCTTATATGCCATGCCGATAAGGTCGGTGGTGGTGGTTCACCATCTCATGTGCCATGCCGATAAGGTCGGTTGTGGTGGTTCACCATCTCATGTGCCATGCCGATAAGGTCGGTGGAGGTGGTTCACCATCTCATATGCCATGCCGATAAGGTCGGTGGTGGTGGTGGTTTACCATCTCATGTGCCATGCCGATAAGGTCGGTGGTGGTGGTTCACCATCTCATATGCCATGCCGATAAGGTCGGTGGTGGTGGTGGTTCACCATCTCATGTGCCATGCCGATAAGTTCGGTGGTGGTGGTTCACCATCTCATGTGCCATGCCGATAATGTCGTTGGTGGTGGTTCACCATCTCATGTGCCATGCCGATAAGGTTGGTGGTGGTGGCGGTGGTGGTGGTTCACCATCTCATGTGCCATGCCGATAAGTTTAGTGGTGGTGGCGGTGGTGGTTCACCATCTCATGTGCCATGCCGATAAGTTTAGTGGTGGTTGCGGTGGTGGTGGTTCACCATCTCATGTGCCATGCCGATAAAGTCGGTGGTGGTAGTCCGCCATCTCATGTGCCATGCCGATAAGGTTGGTGGTGGTTCACCATCTCATGTGCCATGCCGATAAGGTTGGTGGTGGTGGTTCACAAACTCATGTGCCATGTCAATAAGGTCGGTGGTGGTGGTTCACCATCTCATGTGCCATGCCGATAAGGTTGGTGGTGGTGGCGGTGGTGGTGGTGGCGGTGGTGGTGGTTCACCATCTTATGTTCCATGACGATAAGGTTGGTGGTGGTGGTTCACCATCTCATGTGACATGCCGATAAGGTCGGTGGTGGTGGTGGTGGTGGTGGTTCACCATCTCATGTGCCATGCCGATAAGTTTAGTGGTGGTGGCGGTGGTGGTGGTTCATCATCTCATGTGCCATGCCGATAAGGTCGGTGGTGGTGGTGGTTCACCATCTCATGTGCCATGCCGATACGTTTAGTGGTGGTGGCGGTGGAGGTGGTTCACCATCTCATGTGCCATGCCGATAAGTTTAGTGGTGGTGGCGGTGGTGGTGGTTCACCATCTCATGTGCCATGCCGATACGTTTAGTGGTGGTGGCGGTGGTGGTGGTTCACCATCTCATGTGCTATGCCGATAAGGTCGGTGGTGGTGGTTCACCATCTCATGTGCTATGCCGATAAGGTCGGTGGTGGTGGTTCACCATCTTATGTTCCATGCCGATAAGGTTGGTGGTGGTGGCGGTGGTGGTGGTTCACCATCTTATGTTCCATGACGATAAGGGTTGGTGGTGGTGGTGGTTCACCATCTTATGTTCCATGACGATAAGGTCGGTGGTGGTGGCGGTGGTGGTGGTGGCGGTGGTGTTGATTCACCATCTTATGTTCCATGACGATAAGGTTGCTGGTGGTGGTGGTGGTGGTAGTTCACCATCTTATGTTCCATGACGATAAGGTTGGTGGCTGTGGTGGTGGTTCACCATCTTATGTTCCATGACGATAAGGTTGGTGGTGGTGGCGGTGGTTGTGGTAGTTCACCATCTTATGTTCCATGACGATAAGGTTGGTGGTGGTGGTGGTGGCGGTGGTGGTGGTTCACCATCTTATGTTCCATGACGATAAGGTTGGTGGTGGTGGTTCCCCATCTCATGTGCCATGCCGAAAAGGTTGATGGTGGTGGTGGTGGTTCACCATCTTATGTTCCATGACGATAAGGTTGGTGGTGGTGGTTCACCATCTCACACGATCATCAGTGCTGTGGATAAGGTCTGTGTTCTCCAGGTTATGTTATGTGTCAAGCCATCCACTCATTTATCTCTGTGCCTTCCCCGTGGCCCTTTTCCATCAGATTTGTCAGTTCAAACTAAGTTTATTTCTTCTCATAATGTGCTCTAAACATGGGATTCATCTGAATAAAGATGAAGCACATAAAATAACGAAACTTTCTCAGTAAATTTCTAAAGAAAAGTTCAGAAAATTCTAAATGTATAGTAGAGATAGAGACTTGAAAACTGCTGTTGGCGGAGAGAAATAATAGAGCCACCCCTGTCTTGAATGGTGTAAAGTCAATTTAAATACTGACCAGCAGAAACAATATAGAATTATCCGACCTAAGAAGAGCGCTCAATGGGCAATGTCAGAAATCCAAAAGGGTTGTCATGCAAGGGACCCCTCAAACCGCAACATAAATGGATATAGAGTGGTTCATGTACTATCAACGAAAGGTTGTGTGAAATAATACGGCTCGGCGTGCTTTGAAAATGCTTCTTCACTGTCCAGTAGTATCTGAAAGGGTATGACAGATGAAAAGAATGCTCGCGTTATAACGTGCAAACACTGACGCAGGAAAGGGAAAATCAGCCAGCAGAGGGCCTTAATAGGCATGCCCTCTTTCAACATTCCCAGCCGGTCCAGGCCGGAAGGGCGTGAAATGTCCGTTTACCAATCTAAACGGCAGGCGGAGTGGCAACCGCTGGTTAATTTGGCAAATATTGCCGGACATGCGTTTATACTAATTAGGCTCATTATTGTTTTATTAAAACATTCGTTAAGAGTTTTTAGTGTGTGGCCGCACTATCGTCTGCAAATTGTAGGAATTGGGTTGAAGAGAGAGAGAGAGAGAGAGAGAGAGAGAGAGAGAGAGAGAGAGAGAGAGAGAGAGAGAGAGAGAGAGAGAGAGAGAGAGAGAGAGAGAGAGAGAGAGAGAGAGGGGTGATATTCATTAATATTTCAGAATGAGCCGAGTTGGTTAATTAGGACACCTATCTCGTACTGGCAAAAGTTTGCACCACAATAAAAATGGTTAAGTTGTCCCAGCGCACAGAACTCTCAGAAACCCCCTTTGACTTCTACGAGGAGTGAATCTTGAGTGCTAAAGGACCGGAGGACAACGTTAAAAGAGGTCGAAGGTGAAGCCTTATCCGACGCTTGTGTTCCGGTCTGCTCAGATGAACACGTAGTAGAACTAATTTCGGCTGCACAGTGGACTAGAACTGATTCTTTCTTATGGCTGCTTACATTTGACGATCAACACTGCCATCAGTTACTTGAACTTTCCAGAACACATGCAAGTTTGAAATTACACACTGGCGTCTACTGTAAAGCTTGTCGCTTAACTGCCTCGTGCCCATATGAGGGTCTTTGTTTCCCTATTCGAAACGACACCTCTGATCGTGAGCTTTCTTCTTGCTAACCCGAGTTATCACTAGAGCTCACTAACTAGCCGCTTGCCAGGCTTGCTGGGTCTGTCACGTATTTATGTTTCGTTATCTATTTCAGTTGAACAACTGTGCAACTCTTTGATTCTGAAAGTGTCGTCTTTTAGTTATAATTAACTCTATTTTACCACCTGACCTGGCAATTTCCAAATTACTAGCTAGGACACAAGCGGGCTCGTTAGCGTAGTGCATCAGTATCTGTGCTCTGTTAATGTCATTAACGTGGTGGGACGAGGGCTTGACGCCTGCATTCATCCTGTTGCGAAGTGAGAGACAGACGGGCCACCTCTTCCCCCATACATTTAGGCCTACACAGTGTGTTGGCCCGATCACATCACAGCCCCCTAGCAGAAAACTGCTTCAGAACGATTGTTATAATTAGCTAGGTCGCATAGCCACGATAGTCAAGCACTGCAAACTCTTTATGTTGAAGACGTGTGGAGGAAAGTTAAACATTTATCTATTGTAATAATCTCAGCATTCACACTTTATGCTAGATGTACCGCTGTTGGGATGACGTCATTATTTGTATTTTCTGTAACATAAAACAGCTGTTTGTTGTTGCATGTGATTGACATGCGACTTTCGTCACTGCAGGTAACTAATCATGACGAAAACATTGAAGCCCTTAAGAAAAGAAAGAAGGCTGCCATGCCACGCAAAAGTTTTGCCCTGGAATACGTCACGTCACATGACACGAGTCGGCTGTTGTAATCTGATTGGTTACTGTGACCAGGAGTTTGTGTTAACGGAAATAGACAACCGTTAACTATAGTATATGTATCCACCCACCATATGTATATGTATCAAGCCTGTGTCCTAAGTTTAAGGCAGTTTAGCGACAAATTTTACAGTAGACTTGAAGAAACTTTAATTCTTTTCTTTGTAGACTTTACAGCACTGTGGATCATAAGAGGCAGGACTGGTTTGCGCCAAACAGCCAGACTCTGCACCATTGATTGATAAGACGAAGATAGCTCTCTTAAGGAACAAGGAAAGACCAACGCGTAACACTCTGAGTGAGCTGAAGCAAGCTAGGAAGGATGTGCAAAAGGCTGCCAGGCAGTGTGCAAATGACTATTGGATCAAGTTATGTGAGTCCATTCAAACCGCAAGTGATAAGGGAAACATCAGAAGCATGTATGAAGGGATAAAGAAAGCCTGTGGTCCAATGGTTAAAAGAAGTGCACCATTAAAATCCTTGACTGGAGAAATCATTACTGATAAGACACAGAAGATGGGTAGAGCACTATTTGGAGCTTTACTCAAGTGAGACCAAACTAGCGGATGATGCCCTCCACGCCATAGAGGCCCTACCAACTCTTGTTCACCTGGACACACTTCCCACCATAACAGAAGTTAAGTGTGCTATAAATGAACTTGCATCTGGCAAGGCTCCAGGTAAGGATGGGATTCCAATAGAGGTTATCAGGAGTGGGCAAGACACACTCACTCTACAGATCCACCAGCTAATAGAGCTATGCTGGCGAGAAGGACAAGTCCCACAGGATTTCAAAGATTCAAGCATCATAAAACTGTACAAGACCAAGGGCGATCGGAGCGACTGCAACAACTATAGGGGTATCTCACTTCTGTGTATTGTTGGAAACGTATTTGCCAGAAATGTTCTGCGTAGACTTCAAGTCCTAGGAGATCAAGTCTACCCCGAATCACAGTGTGGCTTTCGACAAAACCGGTCCACCATTGATATGATATTCTCATTGCGACAAATGAAAGAAAACTTCCGTGAACAGAATCAACCACTATTTATTGCCTTCATCGACCTCACAAAGGCATTTGATCTGGTCAGTCGTGAGGGTCTGTTCAAGGCACTGAAGAAGATTGGCTGCCCACCAACTCTTCTGTCCATTGTGGAGTCGTTCCACACAGGCATGAAAGGTCTAATCAAGTTTGATGGTGAAGAGTTTGAAATCAAGAGTGGAGTTAAGCAAGGTTGTGTACTAGCTCCCTCTTTGGAATAAACTTTTCACTTCTACTGAAATATGCCTTTCGTGATCTGGATGGTGGTATATACATTCACTCACACTCAGATGACGGCCTTTACAATGCTCAGAGATTGAATGCCAAGACCAAAATTAGGAGAGTACTGATCAGAGAGTTGCTTTTTGCAGATGATGCTGCAGTTACGACCCACTCTGAGGAAGAATTACAATGTCTACTATCTGCATTCTCCAATGCTTGTTCTGAATTTGGTTTAACAATTAGCAAAAAGAAGACACAGATTATGTCACAAGGTGCACATGGGGTACCATCAATCTTTATTGACGACGCCGAACTAGAGATGGTAGACCATTTTACATATCTAGGATCAGTGGTAAATAGCAAATTATCCCTAGATCAGGAAATCAACATCCAGGATTGGTAAGGCAGCAACAACAATGAACAGGTTAAGAAAAAGAGTCTGGGAGAACGGGAAGCTTACTGCCAAAACAAAAGTCCTTGTCTATCAAGCCTGTGTCCTTAGTACTCTTCTTTATGGCAGCGAAACCTGGACAACTTACTCACACCAAGAGAAACGTTTAAACAGCTTTCATATGCGGTGTCTGCGAAGAATTCTTGGTATTAAGTGGCAAGACAAAATCACAAATACTGAAGTATTGGAAAGATCAGGTTGTGTGACGGTTTATTCCATGCTCAGTCTTCGTAGACTTAGATGGATAGGACATCTTAGGAGGATGTATGATGGTAGAATACCAAAGGACATCTTTTTTGGTGAATTACAGATGGGTAAGAGATCTCAGGGTCGGCCTCTACTACGATACAAAGATGTGTGTAAGCGGGACATGATTGATACAGGCATTGATAATGCACATTGGGAGCAAGTCGCCGATGAATGTGTTGCATGGAGGGCAAACATCAGAAATGGGATAAAGACAAAGGAGAACATTATTGCAGATAAGTCACACACCGAGCATGTGAGATGTAAGATGGTGTATGATGGTGGAAATGGCCACGTGTTCACATGCACCCTCTGTGGACAAACATTTACATCGCGAATTGGCCTAATCAGTCACATTCGCTACCGCCATGGGTAATAGTTATTATGCCTTTTTGAAGCACAAACTATCGTCTGTCAAGACGGCAAGATGCCAATGATATATATATATATATATATATATATATATATATATATATATATATATATATATATATATATATATATATATATATATATATATATATATATATATATATGACCAGGACTCTGTGACTTCTCTACAGATGGCAGGTCAGGACACCTCTAGCATTGTACCCAGGTTCGATTAGTCGCCTGACTACTCAATGTACAATATAGTTTGCCGAGTCGGGTTACTTGATGCTGGCATCCTGTATATTTCACACAAGCAACTCTGATAGATAGTGCTACATTTGACAGACCACATACACACACGCGCGCGCAGACATACATGCATACATACATTGCATGCATGCATGCATCCACCCACCTAAACACCTACCCATCCATCCACCCACCCACCCACCCACCCACACATACATACATACGAGGCGCGTTCTTTAAGTAAATCCCGGTATAAAATTTAAAAAACAACAACAACATTATATATAAAAATGATTTATTGCAGTCAAAAGTGAACCACACATTTACATTATTTCTCACCATAGTCACCATCGACTTCAACACATTTTTGATATCGTATCACCAGGTTGTTAATTCCAATGTCGTAGAAGTCTGCCGCCAGTGTCTTGAACCATTCATTAACACATGTCTGCCAGGCAATTCTTTAGGTGCATGAAAAGGTGATAATCACTTGGCGCCAGATAGGGGGTGGTCAACAAATTCCCAGTGAAATATTTGCAACAATTGTTCCATATGCGACGTGAGATCGAGCATTATTGTGCAAAAGCACAATTCCAAGGACAGCAACCCACGTCTTTTGTTTTGGATGACACGTCTAAGTTTTATCACAGTGTCACAATAAGATTTGGCATTAACTGTCTATCCACGTTCAAGAAAATTAATAAACAAGACCCTTTATATGTCCCAGGAAACAGTGGCCATGAATTTCTGCAGCACTCTTGTTTTTCGCTAGCTTTCTGCTTAATCTGATGTTGATGGTTCATCAGGAATTGGATGTCGACTCATAAAATCTGCTCCTACGTTCATTTTCCCAGGAACGTATTCGATTTGGAAAGTGTATGGTTGCAACAGCAGCGACCATCGCATGAGTCTAGCATTGAGATTCCGTGGCGTGGCCATAAACATCAAGGGTTGGTGATCTCATTGCACCATGAAATGCTTCCCGTACAAGTATGCCTGAAATTGTTCTACTGCCCAGATCAATGCAAGGCATTCACTTTCAATAAATGAATAGTTTCACTCAGCTGCATTCAATTTCCTGCTTGTATAGGCTACAGGGAATAGCTCTCCTTTCCTCTGGAGTAAAGCAGCGTCCACTCCAATATTACTCGCGTCAATGCGAAGCACGAACGGTCGATCGACGTCTGGTAGATATAGGATTGGTTTGGCGGTTAAAGCTTGTTTGAGAGCTGTAGAAGCTTTCTCACAATCAGCAGATCAAATGACTTTCTCTGGATTCCCCTTCTTGGTAATATCCGTTAAAGGAGCTATCAGAGTATTAAAGTCTTTGATGTATCTTTGATAAAATCCACGCAAGGATACGAATGACCTAACGTCTTTCTTGGTCCTTGCGCGAGGTGCTCTCTGAATTTTTCACATGTCCTTCATAAGGTGTAATGAAGCCTTGAGATACCTGATGGCCTAAGAAATCCAGTTGTTGGAATCTTATTTGACACTTCTTGGGTCTTGCTGTCAAACCTGTTTCCATAAGTCGCCTGAATAAGAGATGCAATGTCTTGACATGCTCCTCAAATGTCTCAGTAGCAACTAAAATATCATCCATGTAGTGGCTGATGGCCGGATGACGTAATGGGTCAAGTAATCTCCTCGTCATGCGTGTAAAGACACTGGGAGCATTACTTAATCCAAAAGGAAGAACATTGAACTCGTAGTGTCCTCCAGGAGTACTGAAAGCTAACCACGGTATGACTTCCGGTTTAACATGTATTTGATAATATCCCTTGCTGAGATTAATCCTGGGGAAGTATTGGGCTGTGTTGAGCCTTGTGAAGAGTTGATTCTGGTCAGGTAGAGGTTCTGCCTGAAATTTAGTAATCGCGCTGAGCTGTCGATAATCGACGCACAATCTATGTTCTCCACTTGGTTTTCTCAACAACACCGCACTTGGACTATATGGAGATTCAAACGGTGATATAATTCCTGAAGAGAGCATTTGCTGAATTTCTTCCTTCAAAGTATTTTGCTTTGCATAAGGAACTGGGTATGTTTTGACTCGCACAGGGGTATCATCTTTTAGTTTCATATAAAATTCCACTAAATCAGTATATCCTGGCTTGTCAGTTAGTACATCTGCATACATAGCCATACGATCTCGAATCTGCTTCTGCTGATCTGGAGATAGGTTGGGGTTAATATCCACATCCTGATATGTTTCCTTGGCTTGCAGTGGACATTCCAATCCCATTGTAGTTCTCTGTTCTACTTAAGTAGCAACAGCCAAAGCCATCAGATGTGCAGATTCGGAGGTTGCGTACCTTTCATTAAATTTCCTCAAAATGTGTGTGTGAAAAACTTTCAACTTGCCCTTGACGAAAATCTTGTAGTGAGTACGAGAAATTTTCTCTGTCAATTCAATTGGTCCCTTCCATCCAATTTGCAGTTTCATCTGACTTGTTGGAAGTAGTAACAGCACTTGTTCACCCACTTCTAGCTCTCTGTCTTTTGCCTTTTTGTTGAAATTGCGAGCCATTCTCCGCCTAGCTTGACGTAGATTTACATTAGCTTGTCTCCAACCATGTTGTAGACGTTTCTTCAACTCAGCAACATATACAGATGCAGTAACGACTGTATCATCTGTAAGATCATCAGTCAATGTTCGCAGTAAAGCCTCTAATGGTCCCTTGATTGGGCGTCTAAACAACAGTGTTGCTGGTGCAATACCAGTTGAATTATGGGGAACTTTCCCATTTGCAAATAATGCAGCCGGAAGATATGTGTCCTTTTCCTCTGGTTTCTCCTGAGCTAATTTTCTCAGAATACTGAAGAGGGTACCGTTTCACCGTTCTACACTCCTATTTGATTGTGGAAAATATGGAGATGGATAGATATGGCGTGAATAAAATAGTCGAACGACTTCTTCCACGAAACTGTGATCCATTATCGGTTAGGATCCGAAGTGGAAATCCAGTCGGAATAAATATCTCAAGTAAAGCTTCTGCGACATGCTTGAAATCACTTGAAGGAAGGGGACACTTTCTGTCCACATGGAATCAGTGTCCACCACCGTCAAGATGAATCGATTCCGCCTACTCGTTCTGGGGAGTGGTCCGATAATTCTACCGCTACTTTCTAGAAAGGACATCAAGTGATTGGCATGTCTCCAAGTGTCACAGGAGGTGTCCGGTGTTTTGTAGAGACCCTTTGGCATTCCGGGATTGATTTTACAAAACGTATGATGTCTGAATTCATCCCCGGCAAAAGTAGTGCATGTCAATTCTTTGCGTAGTTGCATTGATGCCCATATACCCAAATGAAAGGTAAACTGTGGCCCATTTCTAAGATCTGAGGTCTATATGAAGTCAGGAAGTCGAGTTGTGAATACTCTTGTCCGTTCTTGCCTACCGTTCTGTACAGACGTCCACTCTTCATATACACATCGCCTTTACACAGAGGTAAATGTGCTTTCGGCAGTTTGTTGAAGCATGGCACCAAGGTGCTGTTCGCGGCCTGTGCTTTTCTCAAATCCTCAGAGCGAGATATTGCTGGGGTCGACGATGCTGTAGCCTTCTCCGTCTGAGATCTAGTCGTCATAGGATCTCCAAAGTATACGTAACGGCATTCGAGCATTACATGAAAAATGGGGTCTTCCACGACCGCCGCTTTGATCATTCCAGTAACATAACGCGAAGTTATATGCACTTTAGCCACTGGTAGTGACATCATAATAGAACTTTTCAAACGTCCCTGTATATTCATCATTTCATCTGTCACCTGTTCTGGTGAGCTAGGGATGCTGATACGCCACAGTCATATTGCAGACCTGTATCGTAGAGACAAATGGCGGGGGATCCATTAAGCAGGATGGATTCCACTACCGGGATTTTGGAACTGTTGTCTTCATGAGTTGACCAGCTGGACGTTTCATTAGTGCTCACCCTCTATTTCCTCCGGCTGGTCAGACATGCAACTGTGTGAGGAGGAGCAAGCTTTTTCTAACAATCCTTAGTTTGGTGTCCTACCCTCATGCAATGAGTACAGCAGGCCTTACCTTCCCTCTTGGCTGTCTGAATAAAAGTTTGACTGATGTTCGCGGATATCTTAATCTTCTTACTGGAGTTGGTGTTATCTGATTCTTTGGTCTTGAGGGATTTGTCTGGGAAAAAAGCAGTGGTCGTTCGACTCTTACTTCCCACCTCCTTCTGAGATTTCTCCCATCTCTCGGCCAAAAGAATAATGTCCTCAAGTCTATCTGCCCCATGCTGTATCAAGAAGGCCCGCATATTGGATGACATTTTATTCCGTAATTGGTCAATTATGATCATCTCTCGGAGTCCTCCCTATGATTCCCCAAACTTTCCTAACTCTGCCAATTTGTGCAAGTAGGATTTTAACTTTTCTACCAATTGGGCAGAACTTTCTCCGGGCTCTTTCTTGGCAGTCTTGAATTACCGCTTATAGCTATCAGAATCGACCTCGAATCTTTCTAATAAAACCCGTCTGAGTGTACCGAAGTTCTGTTGTTCCTCACGTGCAAGCATTGAGAATACGTCATAGGCGGTATTTCTCAGTCCCTGTGAAAGTTTCACCACCCATCTTGCCCCATCAAGCCCACACGAACCACACATTTGTTTGAAACGTGAAAGGTAAAATTCAATTCCTTCCTGGTTTACATTAAATGGTTCTAATGGAAACGCCATGGCTCCGGAGCGGTTACAGCTCTCTTCTCCATGCATTTCTGTAGTTGGTCCACCTAGAGAAACGGAGGAGGTGGGAAGAACGACACCCTCTAGTCTCCTAATCTCCAACTCAGTCTCTGTGCGCCTGGTTTCCAACTGGTGTTGTCTATCTCTTTCTTTGTTATCCATCTCAGCTTCTCTATATTTCTCTTTCTGAATCATTTTAGCCTGCAGCTTCTTATCTTCCAATTCCAAAGCTAGCCGGCTTTCTCTCTCCCTTTGGGCGGTTTCAGCTAGTAATCGTTCATGCCGATCGAATTCGTCCAACCCCGATAACCCACATTGTTTACCGACATCAACATACTAGGCCCGAAGTATAGCTGTTTCCGCCATATTTACATTTCCGATTTTCCTTAAAATAAAAATAAAAAAAAATAAATAAATTAAACTGATGCTTCTGTGTTTTCATGTAAGAGCAAATATTCTGTGATCTGAAAATTATGCAATGCATGCAAATTGCGAAATAAACAACAGCAAAATCAGATACCCCAGTATTGTAGGTAACTTTGTTCACAGCAAATATGAAGTTTCAGACAATGAGAGAATCACCAAACTCCCGAAGTTAATATTTAATACCAATAGAGATTCCGATATACCCCGCTGATTTACACCTAGTTAATCATGACCTAAAGTGATTTATAACTCAGTGGTTCTGAATCCCAAAATTACAAAGCCCACAAAATAGGTGGCTTTGAAAGTGCGGTCTCCACAAAGATAAAGTTCCGCACAAAATGTAGACTTTTATTTCAAATGGTTATCCTGAAAGAAAATCCCAACCAGATCAATGAATTTGTGATGCGTTGCCAGGGATAAAATCCCAAAAGAGCATCGCCAATTAAGGTGTTCCCGAAGTTCAAATCCCGGACAAGTGACGCAATAAATGACGTATGTTGGGGAGGAAAGTGCAGTACCCACTGAAGCCTACCCCATTGTGAAGTAAAGCTAGAGCGATGGGACTAATTTCAAACGGAGTGAACAGGTCGCTGAAAGATAAAGTGACCCAAAGTAGCTCAGGGCATCTAGGGGATTTCCGGGTATATTAATGATTCCACTCCTATTTTAACTTTCACAAAAGAGAACAAGTAACTGACTCTATGAACCCCCACTTGTATCTATTTTTCCTTTAAGGGGAAACGGTTACATGAATTTAATAAAATGTAGAGTTCTCCCTTATGAACACTTTGGAACCTGGGAGCTTACAGTAGAACAGGAATTTACTGTCTACTCGTGGTTACCCAGCCACTTACAGTTCCAAATTCTTCAATGTTGTTGTTTAATGATTTAATTAAACATATATGAAAATTGGCACATCACGAGTCATTCAATAAGAAGAGAGTTAAATTTTACTAATTTAATTCTGAATAAAAATCCTATGGACCGGAGAAACATTTGGTAGGCCACTGATCAAAAATTACAATATCAGTTCCACACAGCATATATGCATATATAATTTTAACATAGGAACATTAATAACAATAGCTGGCATCGTGAAATATGAATTGTTCATAATATCCCACACTTAGTTCTCTTCACACGGTCTACTCCTCTCTACTGTCATTAGTCCAGGTGTAATATGATTGTTCTTCTACTATAGGATCCCATGTTTCTGAATAAAAGTATTATATGAAACTTTGACTAGAGTTCAAATTTAATATGTTCTCAGTCCTTGCTTCTGATGATGATAAGAATCAACCTGTCAGATGGTGACAATGGTTCTTCTCAGTATGGTATTAAAATGGTGGCATGAAATAACGGTGTTGATAGGACTTCCAAGTAGCAATTTAGCATCTTGATAATTGCTGAAGACACTGGGCTTGGCAGATCCACTGTGGAATGTGTTACCATCTTGGAGTACTATAGTTGACTCTAGGAATTAAAAGACACTGTGAAAACTGACCAATGCTCTGACTAATGCTGAGCTTTCCCTAATTTCATATCAGACTAATCTTGTGCATATTTGTACTAGATTCGTCCATCTTCAATCCATTTCCTATCCATCTATCTTCTCTTCTTCTCTTATCCGCTTCTCCGCGAACACCCTCAGAAAACTTAAAGGGACACTGTAAAATCTATATTCCTTCAAAACACATCTTGCTCCTAGAGAATATATTCACAGACTGCCGCGAAAGAGACTTGGGCGATACCAGAAGGCATTTCGGCACGCTTCAAGACTACTCTCCTCCAATCAGCTCTTTAGTTTTGAACGCAACCTCACATGTCAGATAGTCTGGCATGTATATTTTTAGTAATGACCAGATTTTGAATGATGTAAAACAGTTTTAGATGGTGCGTGAAATACCGATTTCGAGTTTGTATGGCAATGTGGTGTAAATGATCAGACGCCATGTCGCACTACCTACCTGCCTACCTACCTACTTACTTACCTACCTACATATATACCTACCTACCTACCTACGCACGTGCGTACGTACGGAATACATACATACATACATACATACATACCTACCTACCTACCTACCTACCTACCTACATAAATACATACATACATACATACAGACGTACCTACGCACGCACGCACGCACGCACGTACGTACGTACGTACATATATACATTATGTTCGTCCGTCATGAATGACGAGGACCATACATTCACTGCATCTTTTGATGAGGAACGAATGACTTGCGCTTTAGATTTGATTATAGCGAGGTAGTGGTCGCGCAACTCCGTCGTCCTCGCTCTCTCGTCTGCGTCCATCTGGCTCCAGTGGCGAGCATGACAAGACGACTGGAAAACGGACACAGATGCAGTGGACGTTAGGCTGCCACGGCCAGTTATCCCTGTATATATTGGCTCTCGAGAGCCTTGTGCAAACGGCCCTTCCGTCAATTCCTTTAATTTTAAGTTTTAAGACAAGTGTAGCGACATGCAAATGAGCGTATGATTACTGATAGAATCATCCAGATATCCATCGCCGAGACGGACTGACCGCCAGGACAGGCCACATACACATGCTAGCGAGAAACTGCCCACAGAAGATATTGCTCGTCTAAGTTGCGAACAAATCTCCCGATTTACGGTTGAACCTCATCAACTCGCAATGCATCTGGCCACTGACAGGACAGACGTTCATGCACACGCAAGCCAAGAGTAGAATCGCTAAAGCGCGCCCTCCCGGTACAAGGTGATACATGCAAAACCACAGGACGCCTACCGACGAACTTTCAAGCTACGCCGGCAGGACTGACCGAAAAGCTATACTATTTTACTGACTGCAGGCCCACTACTCATCGAGAGAGAGAGAGAGAGAGAGAGAGAGAGAGAGAGAGAGAGAGAGAGAGAGAGAGAGAGAGAGAGAGAGAGAGAGAGAGAGAGAGAGAGAGAGTGGACGCTTATTGAGACTTTGTCACAGCGGTCGTACAAATTTGCTCCTTTGCCCGCTCAAACCACGACCCTGGCTGCACGATGCGGTTACATTCTCGAAACGCCTGCCTCGCTAACTTGCGTTGGCTGGGAAGATCCCATTTTGGTGCACCTCACACAGCCATCCGAGATAACGAACGCTAGACATGGACATACACACATACACACATACGTACATACACACGTCCATACGCACATACATACATACACACACACATACATACATACACACGTCCATACGCACATACATACGAACATATACCCGACAACCCACATAGTGCCAACAGATTCGGGGGGAGGTGCGCAAATGGGAGGATACACACATTACCCTAGTGCCAGTAAATGCAACCTACAGACTGCACTCAGCCTTGGTTGGCAATTGGTCTAGGATCGAAGCTCCCACTGCTTGACAGTAACAGCATTGTTTTGCTGTACCGGCAACTTGCCTTGTTTCAGATGTATAAATCTGCCGGTCTGTCTGTCTGCCTGCCTGCCTGCCTGCCTGCCTGCCTGCCTGCCTGCCTGTCTGTCTGTCTGTCTGTCTGTCTGTGAAGGTCGGTAATTCTGTAGATCTTTCGGTCTGTAGGAAATGTACATTTCGGGAAGTGTTTCTGGTCCGTTTATATGGCCTAGTAAATCCTTATATGTGTGTTATACCGCCCACGACTTGACGTCATTAAAAACAGACCTGATTTGACCTTTGTTTTTTTTTTTAAAATCTCGCGCGCTTTGGTACTTAACTACTTTCGGTTATGGATGTTTAGACATTGAAACTTTAAGAACTAAAAGATAAATTATATACGATATATATATATATATATATATATATATATATATATATATATATATATATATATATATATATAGTGTGTGTGTGTGTGTATATATATATATATATATATATATATATATATATATATATATATATATATATATATATATATATATAGTAAATTTCTCAAATGAAAATAAAAGACAGTGGTTATTCATTGTCTTTAGACCTTACACTCTCAAACATTAAAATAACTGACACAAACTGCATTGCTGTCGGAGACCTTAATAGCCGTTCAGAAAGATGGGGAAACCCAGATACTGACAAAAGAGGTGAAGTGGAGGATTGGGAAATAGACTCAAATCTCCATCTACTAACAAAGCGGATGACACACCGAGCTTCTACTCCAGAAGATGGTTTAGCACTTCTACTTCAGACTTAACTTTCTGTACAGGAGACATCCTCCACAAAATCGATCGACCAATTAGCAGGTAGTGACCACAGTCCAATCAAGCTTGTAATGAATATGGAGTATGTTCTACAGGAGCAAAAGCCTTTGCCGCGATGGAATTACAAACGAGCAGATTGGGACAGATTTGCCATACTAACAGACAAATGTTGTGAAAACATAACTCCACGATATGGCAACATGAAGCAAATGGTGGAAAGTCTAAATAGAGTAATAATACAGGCGGCCACTGAGTCTATTCAAAGAGGAGCGAGGAAAAATTACAAACCATACTGGACTGAAGAACTACACATTTTGGAGGACAAATTTGAAGCTGCCAAGAAGACAGCAGAGAGAGATCAAACAACTGAAGCAAACATATCTCTCAAAGCCATCTAAGCAAAATATAAAAGAATTTGTCAATCATACAATAAAAGATTGCTGGAGGACAAATATAAAACCTAAAGTTTGACAGGGATGGAAACAAACTATAAAAACTAGTGAAAGCCATGAACAATGAAGGACCTAGAAACAAACAAATAACAATTAAACAAGGAAATGCTTTGCTTACAGGAAAAAAAGACTGCAAATGCACTATTGGAACACTATGCCAGTGCAAACCACATTGATATTACAACCGAACAGAAAAAAGCAATCAAAGATAAACAGATATATCATTTGCCATATATGATGGCAAATCTAAGAATGGAAGAAATGGAACAGGCAATGAATACCCTAAGAAAGAAGAAATCACCAGGAAATGATGGAATCACAAATGAAATGCTAATAGGACTAGGCACTAAGGCAAACAAAAACACTACTACAGGTGGAAGAGAAGAATAGTCCCACAGGCATGGATGGAAGCTATACTAATACTAGTCCCAAATAAAGGAAAAGACCTGGCAAAACCAAATGGATATAGACCTATCAGTCTACTTAGCTTTGTAGAAATATTAATTCAACGCATTATCAATGGCAGCCTAACATGGCATCTGGAAGAAAACCAATTCTTAACACCACACCAAGCAGGATTAAGAAAGTACGGATTCACTGAAGATCAAATAATCTATATAGCTGAGGAAATAGAGGATGCCTTTCAAGAGAAAAAGCACACACTAGCAGTCTGGATAGATTTAGAAAAAGCATTTGATAAAGTATGGAAGGAAGGACTGAATGTAAAACTGCAAAAAATGTATGTTTGTGGAAAAATGTACAAATGGATCAGCGACTACCTTGAGAACAGAACTGCCAGGACAAAAGTACAAGGACAAACCAGCAAAATGATGCTGTTGGAGCAAGGTGTCCCCCAAGGAGGAGTTCTTTCACCAACATTATTGCTAGCATATATAAATGACATCACGGGAAGTTTTCCAGCCAAAGTACACACACCCTCCTTTGCAGATGACCTTGCCATATGGACATCTGAAGAATATATTAGTACAGCTTACAGCAAACCTTATTATCGCTAGAAGACTGGTCAAAAGTATGGCTCTTGAAGATAAGTGAGGAGAAAACAACATGCACACTGTTCTCCCTCTCAAATAAAACTCAGCAACCTAAGCTGATGTTGCATGGAAAAATATTGCGATATGAAGAACATCCAAACTATCTAGCAGTTACCTTTGATCGCCGCCTGACATGGAAGACACAGGTTGAGAACAATTTAACAAGAGCAAGGAAAAGAATGGCAATCATTGTCAACAACCTACTTTCGACAGGTTATTCAGGACTCCCTACTTTTGCACAACACGAATCAATAACTCGTGTGGTTTGCAAAAGGATACATTTTTATTTAGAGCTTATGACACACAAGCTTGGCGAGCGGATTACTTCATGGATAATCAACAACATGGTATGTTTCACAGATGCAATGAAGAGGTGGAAATAATGATACTATACACTAATTGGAATCTAAGGTCTAGCTAACGCTATTGTCTATAAACTACATAAGGTTCCTAGCGAACACGTCTATTCCCTCTCCGTCCTTGTCCCCCGTCTGAGGCACGCTTCTAGTTGCGCGTTCAACTTCGGACATTCAGTCCTGCGTGCGCTGACGAGTTCTGCGTGCGTAGAGTCCTAGCACACTTGGTCAGTTAACTATGGTAACTGGTATTCCCCAGTTACTCGTCGAGAGGCGAGTTTCCTATACTCTCGCTCATGCGCACTTAATGCTCTGTTGTTGACACAGTTGTCCTGTTGTCAAGCTAAATATACTGCCTGTGTCTCTCCTGTCTATTATTATCTGTATAGCTCCGTCTTAACTCTCTAAACCCCTGTGTGTAGATCGTTGACACACTCCTCTCCTCTGTGTGTAGTGTTACAACCGTTTAACTCCCGTATGTAACACGTATTAGTCATTGAAAAATTGGTTGTCCAATTTTTGTCAATGATCTCATCAGTTTACGTATCTCTTCTGGGGATAGAACAAACTATCTTCTTTTCCCTCTTCACACTGTTATATTGATTCACTCGGCTAATTGAGTAGTGCATCACATCAATATAGTTGGCTATAGACCTCTATTATATTCTTGGGAATTGTATTGATCCGGAACCGTTGTCTTATGACTTATGTCCTGGCTTCCGTCGTTTGACCCTATGTCTTTTGACTTTCACCCGTTGACTTATGTCTCGACCTGTCCTCAAATTGCCCAATATGACAACCCGCAACAAGTTGCCTCTGTTAAGAGAACAACACATGAGCATGACTGTTCATGTTTCCCTATAATATTAGTACCAACTCGTATGCTCTATGTTCTACTCTTCACCTTTTTAACTTCCGTTTGTGAATAAATATTTTCAATGTTACCTTCAGGTTTTTTTTTTAAAGAAGTTATTGTGTCCCCTGTTTTAAGTTACCGTTCTTTGCAACAAATGGTGACTGCAACTTTTATGTGTTTGTTTTCCTGTTTGTTTGCGTGTTATCTAATAAACTACAATGTAAATACCTTGCTAACATGTGTCTGTGTTTCTATTCTACATGTATTTATTACTTCGAGCGCCGTAAATCGGATTATTGTGGCTACAAATGTTGGTTAATTTAATTTATGACCACAGTTTCGCTTTAAGATGCTCAAAGTACTTTCTCTATTTACTACTACTATTTCTAATTCTAAAGTATGGCAGTTACACACTTAAACTGAACAACACATTGCTTACAGAGATCGACGCAGACAAGTCATAATAAGACGATTTGCGCGGAGAAAAAAAAATTCCGCTAAATCCTCTCTCTCTCTCTCTCTCTCTCTCTCTCTCTCTCTCTCTCTCTCTCTCTCTCTCTCTCTCTCTCTCACTCAATGTTTACTTTGTCTTCATTCACTCCTCTCATCTATACATCTTTCGCTCAACTTTCATACCATAGTGATGTTAAAACATTCATTCGTCTTTAAAATATGGTTCATAATATTCCCTAAATGAACAATACATATTTACAATAAATGATTGGCTGAATCGTACAAGTCTTCACGCCACATGACTGTGCTATGAGTTTGCACGCGTCATATCTATACAACATATTATACACGTTTGCAATGATGGTTAGTTACCGATCATGTGTTACTAACTAATCTAACTAAGCTATAGTAATTTCGTGTGCTGTTCTAAATTAACCTAAGGGAAATAACCTAATTAATTAACTATCTCTAAGCAAAGTGGGTTAGTTACCTTATAGTATTATCGGTAAATGAAATGATGTTAATTTTCTAATGGTTGGGTTAGTTTAGAAATGATGTCTTAAGGAAATTAATCTCTAAATGATTATGTTTACATGGTGATGTGATAAAGTAATGTCTAATTACATTTCTAACGTAGGTGTTAAATTAAATGCTGTTTTTAAGTAAATGTGGATGATTTATACCTATGAACTAACATAAATAACGTCATACAATTAATTGAACATTTGCAATTCACTTATAACTATACACAATGAGGTTATGCGCACTGTTTAAAAAACACAATGTAATATACATATCACAATTACGTTATTATATAACTACACTAACGTCGTCCTTTCCAAATGGGTCCTTTCTGTTTTAATGTTCGAGCACTGTTCCTGGTAGACTAGTTTCATAACCTAGTTCAATTCACCACAGTATTATCTGCTCTCCTTTCAGGATAGTGTCTATATATAACGTTCCCTACTAGTTTCTGTAGGTTCAAGTCTAACACTTTCGATGTAATTAAGGCTTCTCTATGTGTTAGCGCTGTAACAATGTTACTAATGTGCCTGTTCATTTACTCATACTGGCACTGTTTTTCTTACACAGTTTAGTTGGCTGGCGATATTAACGCACTTACAGAACGTACTTAAAGTGTAACTTTTCTATCACACACGGCACTGATTTCATTAATAGCTACAGTGTCACTGTTTCTGGTGATAAGTCGTCGTTCTTTTCCTGCACTTCAGGTATTGGTATATCTGAAGGTCTACTTAAGACGTCTGCCAACGAGTTCAATGATCCCTTCAAATGTTGGATTGTAAAGGCATAGTTTGCCAATATTAAGGACCATCTGTAGATCCTGTTGTTTTGAGGGATGCCAGACTGCATTACCGCAAGGGGAGAGTTGTCGGACTGGATTACAAACTCTGTACCTGCCAAAAACCTATGCAGTTTTCTAACGCAATAGATTACGCTAAGGCCCTCCAATTCAGATGCTGAGTATCTTGATTCAGCTGGGGTAACTTTCCGGCTTACGAACATCACTGGGTGGAACCTCCCATCGTAAAACTGGCCTAATATACCAGATATGGCAATCGCACTTGCGTCTGTGCGGAGAAAATAGGTAAGATCTTTATTAGGTAATCGCAAAATAGGTGGTACACTGAATAGATATTTCAACTTTGATAACGTTCCAATTAACGTTGCATCTTTCACATCCAATTTAGCCGAAGCTTTCAAAATATTGGAAAAAACACTGGTGATTTCCGCCAGATTGGGAATAAATTTACTATAGTAGTTTACAAGACCAAGCAGACTTCTGACCTGTTTCTTGGTCGTTGGCATAGTCAAGTTTAGAATCTTTGTGACTATTTTCTCGTCTGTTTTGAGTTGGCCTCTGCAGATGGTATGGCCTAGGAAGTCAATTTGTTCCATGCCCAACTCAACCTTAGTTGGTTTGACGGTAAGACCGAATAATCGTAACCTGTCGAAGACATGTCTCAGTTTCTGTAGGTGTGACGTCCAGTCTTCAGTATGTACACATATGTCATCTATATATGTAGATGTATTGGGTACCCCGTGGAGTAGATCTCTAGTAAGACGTACAAAAGTGGCAGGAGCATTACGAAGGCCAAAAGGAAGAAAGCGCCACTCATAGAGTCCTAGAGGTGTGGAAAAAGCTGTCAAAGAAATTGAAATTTGTTGCATCGGGACTTGCCAGTAGCCTCGAGTGAGATCAAGTTTAGAAAATATACGAGATGTAGACATATCTAGAATCAAATCCTCGCATGCTGGAATTGGCTCAGCATCGATCTTTGTCACTCTGTTTAGACGTCGATAATCGACGCAGAGGCGAATTGTTGAGTCCTTTTTGGCGACAAGAACGATAGGAAAGGAATATTCCGACTGTGATCTTTGAATTATTCCACTCGACTCAAGAGATAGTAGTTCTTTGTCGAGATTTGCCCTGTAATTTAGAGGGATGGAATAAGGTCGACATTTGATAGGGGTGTTATCAGTCAGAATGATAGAATGCTCTATTCTGTCTGTCTTTCCTGGGATGTCGGAGAAAATGTCCTTGTACTCTGTCACTAAATCTATCATCTGTCGTCGTTGCTCGTCAGTAAGTTTGGTTTCTATCCGTATACTGTCAATGGTCCCAGTCGTGTCTACAGTAGGGACTGGTAATTCTAATCCGTCGTCATCTGTCTGGTTAAGTACTGTAGTGGTATTAGCTGTGTGTGCTGTTATCTGGCTAAGTGTATTTGCGATGTCGCTGTCGTGTGTCGCCCTACCTAGTGTAGTTGTGTTGTGTACGTCTGTCGTCCGATTACTTGGTGTGGGTGCATTTTGTTCGTCTGTCTGTAGTTCCTGTCGTGAGAAATATGGTTTCAGCATGTTGATATGGAATATCTTTAATTTTCCCTTTATCGATATTTCATAGTCAACATCCGACACTTTCCGTTCGACGTTGAATCACCCTTGCCATGATGTTAGCAATAAATTTCGTTTATCAGGTAGTAACAGGAGAACTTTCTGATTAGGTTCCAGGTGTATTGTTTTAGCACCTTTATTTGCATACTCGCGGTACATCTGTCCTTTACTCTCCAAAGATGCTTTGGCTATTTCACACGCTTTCATGATTCTATCGCGTGTCTCTGTTACCATCTCGTATGGTGTAACTGATGTTGGATTTTCTGGTAAGCTAGTAATTAGCTGATGGTATATGGATAGGGGTCCACGAGGGTTCGCCCCATACACTAGTTCGAAAAGGTGAGAAACCCGTACTTGATGTGTGGAATTTCTCGATGGGCAAATAGCACAGCTGGTAATAGTGTGTCCCATTCAGCTGGGTTTTCGGCTGTTAATTTTGCCAGCATGTGTTTCAGATCTCCGTTAATTTTCTCTATGATGCCGTTACTCATTGGGTGGTACGGTGTACAGAAATGCTGCTGTATTCCTAACAATTTTGTTAAGGCTTGCATGGCAGCCGAAATAAACTGGGTTCCCCGATCCGATAAAATCGTCCGCGGAAAACCAAAACGACAAAATAAGTGCAAAAATACATTTGCCACATCTTTGGAGGTGATGTATTTTAGTGGAATTGCTTCGATCCACCTGGTACATGTATCCACGAGCGTCAGTATGAAACGGTTTCCCTTGTTCGACACCTGATTCAGGGGTCCAACAATATCGACCGCTACACACTCAAATGGTCGTGATGCCAAAAGTGACCGTTGAACTTCGGCCGTCACATGCTTACCCTTTCTTACAAGATGTTGACAAATAGTACATGAACGACAGAAAAATTTTATATCAGTACAGAATTTAGGCCAGTAAAAGTGTGACAAAATTCTGGCTCTGGTTTTGTCATAGGCCAAATGTCCAGCAAACGGTGACTCATGTGCGATCTTTAGCACAGTTTGTCGGTATGTTACAGGTAACACCGTTTGCTGAATTTCATGGTTATTATTTGTGTAATAACGCATGAGAATTCCGTTGTGTATTCTAAAATACCAAGATGCATTCTTAGTCACTTTCGCTCGCTCACCTAACAATTTAAATTAAGGTGCGATAGTTTGATCGGTGCGTTGTGCCTCGATAAATTCTTGGCGGGTATTATTGTTAGTAGCACCGCAAGGTGTTAACAGCTGTAACATCTCGTTCTGTAGGTCAGTGTAGTGTGTTTGAGTTTCTGACCTCGTTACAGCGTTAGCCAGGTTCGTTTCCTTCCAGGCTAAAATATCATCGTCAGTACATTTCTTTAGTGATCCCAAGCATCCTAAAATAAGATCCGTACAAGGGTCTTGAAGGATTGCGCACGTAAATGTGCCGGTAAGAAATGGGGTGTTTATATGCGCTTTTGCCAGTGGATATTTCTCAATTGTTCCTGAGAAAGTACGGCATTTGACAAATTCACCCGTGTAATCTTCTGGTCTCACCAGTTCTTTTCTCAGGCCAAGTAAAGTGCTCCCGCTGTCCACCAAACACTGGCATGGTTGATTGTTGACCAGTGCATCGTAGAACTTCAATTTACCTCTGGAGGCATTAACTGCACTAGCATCTTCGATGGCATATGGAATAACGTGACCACATTTTAATTTTCCATCCGCATGAAATTGATGACATGTAAGACATTTATTGAAATCAAATATATCAGTAACTACTGCCACACTTTCACACACATTCTCTGGTAGTACATTCTCAAGCTCAGAGTCAATGACACTCTCATCATCAGATGACGTATCGATGAGCATAGCATTGTTTGCTTTCATTCTTTGTCTGCCCAAACACTTTGCCGAATAGTGGCCATAGCTTGAACAAAAATAACATTTGATGGCACGTTTAAAAGAATTTCTCCTATTCTCTTGCTTCTTTATGACCGTTTCTAAGTGAGATGGATAGGCTGGGTTCTTATCACACATAGAATAACTAGGATGATAAAGTTTGCAATAAATACACAGTGGAGGCTTCTGATAAGGCTGGTCTTTCTTACGATACTCTTTTTGCCTATACGATCTACTTGGTTCATTTTTCACAAAGGCAGTGATCTCAGTATCATGGATGGTGGTTTTAAAGACATCACGATTTGCAGAAAAGTAAGCCGACCCCCGTTTTTCTAGCTCTTGAATGGATTCTATGTCTGACTGTTGTAAGAACTTTGCAAATGGGGTAGGGACTGTAGCTATAACCTTGTCCATTACCATTAGATCTTGCAGTTTGTCAAAGTTTTTACCCACCTTTGCCGCTTTAAGCCAATTGTTAAATGTACTTTGTACGTTCGAGACGTAATCTAGGAACGTTTCCGCAGGTTTAGGCTTTATTTGTGAGTATTGAATTCTATACCCTGGAGCATCAAGCAGAAAGTGTTGCATGATTCTATCGTGGATGTATTGATAGTTACTCCTTAGTTCTGTAGGTATTGATTCTATCACTTTTAATGGCTCCCCACTGAGATTTCTCATGTAGATCATTGCCCAGTCATCTAAAGGTATTTTCTGAGTCTTAAGTTGGAACTCGATATTCTCCGTCCATGCAGAAATGGAATCGCCTACGCTGTATGGCTTGATGAGGCCTTTATATTTGGTAAACTTATTCTGCTCCTCCTGGCTCTTCTGTTTACTAGAGGCTATTTGAATGTTTGACTCTATCTCTAACTCTTTCATCTTTAACTTTGTCTCTGACTCTACCTGAATTTGCTTCTGTTTGGTAGCTTCCTCTACTTCTTTCAATTATTTTTGATGCTGTCTTTCTAGTGCTCTTTCATCTCTATCTAGAGCAGCTTTTCTCTCTGCTTCTTCTCTCTGTAAAGTAGTTTTTCTGTCTGTTTCTTCCTTCTGTCGAGCTATTTCTTCTTTATATTTTTGATCAACCCATTTTTCTAATTCCTGTCCAGTATGGCCTAGTGCTTTGCCTGCCTGGATGCAGTCATTTAATGATGCCATTTTGTGATCTTATGTTATTTTACAACAATAATATTTCAATTTCACACAATAGTTGTACAGTTATATGTTAGTTATTTACATAGTTGCTGAAAAATAAGATGCATCGTTAAAATGGTCAGTATCAAAATGATTCGAAAATATACTCATCTAATCGGTTGGAAAAACTTGGCAATTGGGATGTTCCACCGCTGACTTCTTTTTACAATAATGATCGACTTGATTGGAGAACTGACACTTCTGTTTGTTAGAGCATCAATAGTTTAGAAAAACATGTCTATGTTACAGATACATGTTCATTTTTCATGTGGCTGATCAACAACAAATGTGATTTTGATAATGATAGATGATGTTAATGAATGAATGATATGATAGTATCAATGATCGTCATGATTTGTAAGATGATGCGTCGTATGAATGTCACTGTCGTCTTGTCTTCACTTTCCTTCCTAGTTGGTATAACTACGCTCTATCGATTCCGTTTAGTAGCTAATATCTATC
>JACEFZ010015815.1:197500-221054 GCA_014155875.1 Cepaea nemoralis
AGTAGTAGTAGTAGTAGTAGTAGGGAGGACGAGGATGAAGAAGAATATAGGGCAATTGGTACGATGACCTAAATTGTTCACCCGAGATAACGCAATATGGAATTAATGAGGAAAATATAGTTACCACCCATGATTCGAACCTGTCGCTTCCATATGACACCTCCCATCAGCAACCAGTGTACTTCATGGAATGACCAAATAGACATAGGGCACATATCATACCCAGGTCTTAATATTTAAATTACAAAAAAATAATTTAATAGGACAAGCAATTAGTTATAGACTTAGTTATAGAATTAGTTATCTTACACACACGTCACATATTTTATTGGGTTCGAACACCGACCGCCCGCGCCCCTTCCGGTCGCCCCCGCCGTCGTCTGCCACCAGCCCTATCGCCATAATTTAAAGGGATATAGTAAGATCAGAAATGAGTTTTACCCCTGTGACTCCGAATTGAGAATCCGGATCCATTTTTCGCCGGATCGCATGACGTCACATAGAAGCTATAGAGGGAAATATTCCGGAGCTGGCTCCGGAATTTGAGGTGGCAAAACCTCTTACTATACTACTCCCACTGCATCATGCATGTTCTCCTTTCCTACCTTTGCATTAAAATCTCCAAGTATTATTTATATTTCTTGTGAACCAATTTGAGCTATCGCCATGTCTATTTCGTCGTAAAATTGTCGTATTTCTTAATCACTACAGCTTATTGTTGGTGCATATACTTGTATAATATTTATATCTATTGGTTTGCCTTTGATTTTGACTATTACAACTCTGTCTGAAATACACCAGTATCCATTACATATAGCAACAAAATGAAATCAGCATATAACATGCTAACACAGACACACACGGATAGGAGATGAGGGTAAGTAGACCGAAACAACGAGATATTTAGACGAATTCAACCTCACCAACGACTATAATTCATTAAAATGGCATATACAAGTCGAAATGAGGAGGAAGAAAAAAATATCTACCGTAGCCGTACATAATGATAATGATGGTGAAACTCGACATCAGTATCGAGTCCTGATAATAATGAACACTAAAACCAACACGGGAGGTGTATTATGATGTGTGTTTTAATGAGGGTGGTAACACGTGACAGTGAGAATTATCAAGCCAGTGTTGACAGGTTGGATGGTGATGAATCTATAATATTGAAGACATACGGTGTAAGGCAACCAACACACAATTTCTACCAACATCACGAAGAAAAAGTAACATAACATCTTACTAATCACCAACAGAAACAAAAGTAACATAACATCTTACTAATCACCAACAGAAACAAAAGTAACATAACATTTTAATAATCACCAACAGAAACAGTAACATAACATCTTACTAATCACCAACAGAAACAAAAGTAACATAACATCTTACTAATCACCAACAGAAACAAAAGTAACATAATATTTTACTAATCACCAACAGAAACAGTAACATAACATCTTACTAATCACCAACAGAAACAGTAACATAACATCTTACTAATCACCAACAGAAACAAAAGTAACATAACATTTTAATAATCACCAACAGAAACAGTAACATAACATCTTACTAATCACCAACAGAAACAGTAACATAACATCTTACTAATCACCAACAGAAACAAAAGTAACATAACATTTTACTAATCACCAACAGAAACAGTAACATAACATCTTACTAATCACCAACAGAAACAAAAGTAACATAACATCTTACTAATCACCAACAGAAACAAAAGACGCCACGGCACACGATGACGATAACTAACAGTTGTGTAAGTCGACACAACCAGAAATTTAGAGAATTACCTAAAATATACAGCGTTAAAATGGTGGTGTTGAAAAATCATTAGTCGACATGACATGAATTTGCTTGTTTATAATGTACGCCAACAAAATATATTGCATTATGTTGTACATTTATTAATCTACTATACAAGATGATGATAATTGCCCCAAATTCTTGATTGCCTACCTTCTCTAATCGGTTTACGGTTTTCATTAGTTTCTTGAAGAATTGCTGCTTTAGCTTTTCTTTCTGTCCGTTATAGTCTATGCAATTTCCCCAGAAACCACATTTCCACTGCCATTAGATGTTTCTCAGATATACAATGACAGAGACGCACACACGACAGGTAATTATTCCGCAGTGGAATAGCAGGAAGATACACAACCACGCGTGCAAGAAGAAGAAGAAGAAGAAGAAGAAGAAGAAGAAGAAGAAGAAGACCAACAACAACAACAACAACAACAACAACAACAACAACAACAAGCACAAGAACAAGAAGAAGATGTTTGTGTTGACGAAGGCTGGCAACTTGGTCATTAAAAAAATGAATACATTAATTTATTTGAATTACCCAGTCAAACTGTGGTCGGCTCCACCCGAATTGTCTAGTCACATTTGCCATTAGCTACCCCTGAATTGTCTAGCCACATCTGCCGTTAGCTACCTCTGAATTGTCTACCCACATCTGCATTAGCTACCTTTGAATTGTCTAGCCACACCTGCCGTCAGTTACCCCTGAATTGTCTAGCCACATCTACCATTAGCTACCCCTGAATTGTCTAGCCACATCTGCCATTAGCTACCCCTGAATGTCTAGCCACATCTGCCATTAGCTACCCCTGAATTGTCTAGCCACATCTGCCATTAGCTACCTCTGAATTGTCTAGCCACATGGACCATCAGCTACCCCTGAATTGTCTAGCCACATCTTCCATTAGCTACCCCTGAATTGTCTGCCACATCTGCCATTAGCTAGCTCTGAATTGTCTAGCCACATGTGCCATCAGCTACCCCTGAATTATCTAGCAACACGTGCCATTAGCTACCCATGAATTGTCTAGCCACACCTGCCATTAGCTACCCTTAAATTGTCTAGCCACACCTGCCATTAGCTACCTTGAATTGTCTAGATACATGTGCCAGTAGCTCCTTATGAATTGTCTAGCCACATTTGCCTTCTGCACTTTCCGCCCTTCTTCATCTGGAGTGCCATTATAACGGTAATTTGCAATAAAATTCCAGCCTGTTAGATTTAAACGCGTTATCGACAGTAAGCCACCCAATCAACAACTAAGAGGGACAATGATAACCACAGTAAGACACATAATCAACAACTAAGAGGGACAATGATAACCACAGTAAGACACCCAATCAACAACTAAGAGGGACAATAATAACCACAGTAAGACACATAATCAACAACTAAGAGGGACAATGATAACCACAGTAAGACACCAAATCAACCACCAAGAGTGGAAATGGCCCACACGAAAGGGAAGTCAAATGTCTTTTCCACAGAGACGAGGACAATCCAGGTCAATGCTAACATTTCCGATGCCGCTCTAGATGGCAGATGTACTAGGTCATTAACTAAGAAGAAATATACACCGACCAGTACGGCACCGTCAAAGACGGCGCTATGTCAATCTAACCACAGCTGACGAAAACAACTACACCATTGCTATGGAAAACATCTACAACAAAATACAGCAGTGACAACTAAAGTAAGGACACAACAAACAGGCACCAAGACAATTAGGCCTATGGGGAAAAAATTATAAGATATTCCACAGACAGTACACCGGTCATAGAATCAGTAAACGTAAAAATATGCGAGACGAGCAAAGACGAAGCCTTATTCACAGTCTTCCTGGTGCCCGCGTTTCAGCCGGGACAAGCCAGGCGATATAGCAATCTATGTTGTGACATCCAGCTAGGGACAAGCCAGGCGATATAGCAATCTATGCTGTGACATCCATCTAGGGGCAAGCCAGGCGATATAGCAATCTATGTTGTGACATCCAGCTAGGGACAAGCCAGGCGATATAGCAATATATGCTGTGACATCCAGCTAGGGACAAGCCAGGCGATATAGCAATATATGCTGTGACATCCAGCTAGGGGCAAGCCACGCGACATAGCAATCTGTGTTGTGACATCCAGCTAGGGACAAGCCAGGCGATATAGCAATCTATGCTGTGACATCCAGCTAGGGGCACGCCAGGCGATATAGCAATCTATGCTGTGACATCCAGCTAGGGACAAGCCAGGCGATATAGCAATCTATGCTGTGACATCCAGCTAGGGACAAACCAGGCGATATAGCAATATATGTTGTGACATCCAGCTAGGGACAAGCCAGGCGATATAGCAATCTAGCTTGTGACATCCAGCTAGGACAGGGGTCACCTACATTTATTTCACGGCGGGCCGGATTAGCTGAGAAAATGACGAGCGCGGGCCGGATAGTCATTCTGTACAATACTTGCGCCGATCTCCGTGGCGAGGGTCTTAAGGACGCGGTTCGTAATCCGGTATACCCGCGTTCGAAACACGGCTGTGCGCGATTTGGCAGCAGACAACGTTGCACTTGTTTTTGTGCTGTGTTATGGGTGCCGGTCGTTCAGAAAGCAATAGTAAACTACTGAACGTAAACTTGCCAAGACATCAACAACAGAAAACAATGCAGATGTTGACTGCAAACGTCCTGTAAAGGATATACAGCTAACTTTAGCAATAATTGCAAGCTAGAACGAAATCTCTGGGGTAAAAAGACGAAAAACTAAGTTAATCATGGAAGGGCGTGCAATGCACACACACACACACACACACAAAAAACAAAGACAACCAACACATTTATTTACTAAACAAAGTTATCAAAGACGGCGTCGTTAGCAAAAAGATAATTACATCAGACCTAATGTGCACATATCCGAATCTTACAAACTAAGCACCAAAAGAGGTTAGGCAGATTTGTGAAACTTACGTTTGGCTTTCAAAATACCATTAATGTTTGGTTTGGAATTGCTGCATCCAATCATGAGAATTGCTTTCAAATGCCTATCAGTCAATCGCGTTCGATGTGGTGACTTCACAGACTTCATTGTTTAAAATGTTCGCTCACAGACATAAGTTGTTCCAAACACTGATGCCATACCAGCGGCAAATTTCTTAAGTTTCGGAAACTCAACATCAGATAAGCAGCGGTACAATTCAACAAGTTTTCCTTCTCTATGCTTCTCTTTCAACAAGTCATTTGCTTGCAAATCAATGAGCTCCAACTGTAGTTCAACTGGCACATCATCAAGGTTACAATCAAACGGATTCTGGAACAGAAGAATGTCATTCTCAGTTCTGTCAAGATCTGAAAATCTCTCCAAACTCTTTGAAACAGTGAAAATGAGAAAGGTTTTCTCCTTCCAGTTGTGCTTCCAACAATGACAGCTTTCTCCGAAATCCCTTGATGGTTCTGTAGAGATCACAGACGAGGTAAACCTTTCCCTGAAGTTTCAAAATCAGTTCATGTATGTCGACCAAAAATGACAACTTTTACAGCCAGGTAGGATCTGACAGCTGTGAATCAGCTCTATCTTTTTCAGTGAGAAAAACATCTATTTAGTTTCGCAGCTTGTGAAAACGAAGTGGGACTTTACCGCAGCTGGGCGACCTGACTGATGTGTGATAAGGCAAGTCACATAATTCAAAATCAATAACAAGAAAAGCCTGGAACTGACGGTGACTGAGTGCATGTTCCCGAATGAATTCACAGCAGAAACGACTGGTTTCAGTACACAATAAATATCTAAGTCTTCCCACAAAGTACTTGCTGATGTATGATGCAGTGTATGACCAGAGCGCCCGGAATTTGCAAATCTTCCAACTGAGTCCTGATCTGCCCCACCAGACCCTTCCTCACTCCAGCTATGTTTTTTTCCCCTCCATCAACTGTAACATCTCGAAGCTGATTCCGCTGAAGATTATAGTCTTGTAAAATTGTTTGCACTTCCACGAAAATGTCTTTCCCAGTTGTCGTTCCATGCCTGCTGTCTTCCGTTATCTGAAAGTCCAAATTGACACCACGAATTAACACGAGAAGTTGTGACGTACTCTAGAGGTCAGTAGACTTATCCAGCACCAGAGAATACCACAATAAGATCCTAGCTTTCTCGCGTATCTGTAGCACTATGTTCTCTCCAAGTTCTTCTGTTCTCCGCACAACTGAACTTGCCGAAAGGCTGATTGTTCCAAACATGTCGGCTTTCTCAGGACACAAGTCATTTTCTGCTTCGATCATACACTCTTTGATGAAGTTGTCATCAGTAAACGGCTTTCTCGTTCTGCTATCTTATGCACTGTTATGTAACTTGTACGAGTGACAGATTCATTTTCAGCAAATTTTCTCGTGAAGAGATTTCTTTGTGTTTCAAAACCACGTTTGGGACGCAGAGGTGTTTTCAAGGCACCAGGGTCGGGTTATATACTTGCCAAGACCTATTGACGCGTCCTCGTCGAGCGTCCTAGGCAACAGGTCCCTTCGGGGTCCGGCTAAAGTCAGTAGGATCGCCGATTCCTCCGAAGTCGGAGAGTGTCTGCCTGTACGGCGAGAAACCACCAGTCTGCACACCAATAAGCCAGACATGGGACAACGGATACTACGCAAACCTCAGGTCCTGTATGACATCACACTGATGTTGGACAACAGGATGCCTTCATCCGACATACAGGACTTCGCGTAAAAACCACGTTTAATGGGCTCATATTTCCCAGAGCGTAACTTTCCAGAAAACTTTTAATATGTTGATAGATATTTTGTTTCGTAGTGACGCCGACCCACGCTTTCCGGCATGGCACATGATTGATTGATTGATTGAGTGACGCCGAAGATTGTACTCTTTCAAAACGGGAACACTTTCGCTGCATATTACGCAACTGGTTTTCTGGTCCTTTGTTTCCACAAAGAAGTACTTTACTCCCCATTCCACATTGAAAAATCGACACTCGGCGTTCACTTTTGTTTTCCTAGTAGCCATAATGAAGGGTGAAGTACACGGGATCTGAAAATGGAAACAAGACATTAAATTAGAAACATAATTAAAATCCTATTGAAACAGAAGAAAAGCAGAGGACTAGGGGTCATTGGAGAAGCTACGGCACATCAAAGGTACATATACAGTTTATAGGTACCTTTATGTAACCGCACAGAGATGATAGAGATAACAGCACAACGCTGATTGCTCATGGGCCGTAGAAGAAGAGAGGAATAAGAAGACAGAGAGAATCTCATTCTATTTCTACGGCTAACAAGAAAAGAAAAGATTTATAAATATCAGAAGAAATTCAGGCCCGTATACAGGGAATCAGAATAATGTAATTGAAAAGATACAACAACATCTGATTAATAATGCCAATGCACAAATAAATAAAATTCATGATTAGATGCAATAACAAAATAGGCATCCCCATAAATAAAATACACATGATCATCCTTCACAGTACCAGTGATCTTCCATCACAGCATAGGAAGTCATCCAACACTGTAACTGTAGTCTGATACAAAACACCAGCAATTATTAGACAACAAGATGAACAAAGGTCATTCATTCCGTAGCATGTCCTTTGCAGAACCTTGCTCCCAGGGTTTTCCTTCCGGAAAACCTCTCGATCATAAGCAAGATGTCCCGCTTCAGATTACCCATCTGGAGATCATCCGCCACATCCTGCACCCATCTTCTCTTTGACCTTCTTCTTCCTCTCTTCCCAGGCATATACCCTTCCATTATTGTTCTCGGGCACAGACATAACTATTCTATTCCTATGTTCCTATTTAAACTGTGAAGGTTCATTCAAAACTCACCCCGCATCAGATAATCGTTAATACACAATCAAGATCCTCTTGGATCTTTTGGATCTTCACAGGGCCTGTATGCCCTCTCAACTGCGGTCTAGAAAAACAGTGGCCACGCTCGGCCGTGTCTGGGGCACGTTCGCCCATCTGCTGGGTAGTGGCTCAGAGGGATGAGTTCAAACCCTCTGCTGAAAATTAGACATCAGCATCTCTTCGACCTCAGTTGTTTTCAAGGCCAAAGAGGTGGGAACATGGCGTGACTGGGCTCTTATAGGCACGCCAACACAACATCCAAGCATCCTATGCATTTTTTACCAGGGTATCATGGGATATGCTACTCCATACTCTTGTAGAGCCGCGACAGGCGGCTTCATTTGGTAATAGAATATATCTCATAATAAGGTTTGCAAAATATATAAATAGGGCCTCATAAATAAACAGCCTAGAGCAGCCGGAAGGTCTCCGCACGTGTGAAGATCTCATATTATTCTAAACATAATATTTACATTTAAATTGTATCACAACGTCTCGTGTTTCACATGTTATATCAAGCAAGTTCGAGTACCGTCGCGGGCCGGATGAAATGACGTCGCGGGCCGGATCCGGCCCGCGGGCCGAAGTTTGGTGACCCCTGAGCTAGGGCAACATGATTCTTCAACTGGCTCAAGCGGACAGCAGTTCTGTTATTCCAACATAGAGTCTGACAGCATATGGTGGATTGTGACGGTATTCAAATGTACTTCATTACTTTCAGAAATGGAAAACCCATTTAGTGTTCCATTGAACTGCACAACCGCTACCTAAGAGACCAGAGTGGCCGAAAGGTTAAGAACGTTGGCGCTGATGTCGGAGTAGTGGGTTCACCCCTACACCTGCCAGTTGGACTTAACCGTTGAATTCTCGTTTAGAAAACATGGTAAACTACTGAATGTAAAATTGACTAGCAAATCAACCTAGGGTTGATGGTAACGTCCTACAAAAACCCACTACCCAGGGAACACAATTTCTATGTCCTGAAATGCTATGTCTTCTAGCTGGAGAACCGGATCTCATGTTTCAACAGATTACTATCTCTCTCTGAGCTAGTAGGAAAACGTTACTCCAGCCTACGTGTTCTCTATCCGATAGAAAATTTAGTTTTGCTAGTCAATTGGTAACAAGACCAGGCGCCTTTGGGGTTTAGAAATTGATACCCTGCATGTAAACCTAACAGTGATACCAGGGATAGAGGACACACTTTCGCTGTTGACTTCTCGTCGCTAAGACACAGAGCACGAGAATGGCAAACTTAATGGCTTTTGAAGTGGGGAAAATAGAAGGTGGGGCGTTTGTAGGGGGAATTACTAATAACTTGCGATCGATTCAAATAAGGCACAGTCTCTTTAGTAAACAGATTTTACTTAACGGGGAATTGATTCCAGTAAGGCAGTCTCTTTAGTAAACAGAGTTGACTTAACGTGGCATTGAACTGTCAGTCTATGGCGTACCCATAGAAATGGACACACCATGGCAGTTTGGAATATTAAACATTGCTATAAGTGTATAACTATCGCCTCACCGATCGACATGTTCTTAAAACACGACAGGTTGTCAACGTTAAAGCCGAACTAGATGATTTAGGCCTCAGAGTTAAAATCAGTGTGATACTATTGTAATAATGTTCCTTAGGGATAGACTCGGTGTGATAGTTTTGTAATAATAAGCATCAGAGATATACTTAGAGTGATAGTTTTGTAATAATAAGCTTTAGAGACTTTCTCAGAGTGATAGTTTTGTAATACGAGTAATAGACCCTAGAGTTGGACTGAGTGTGATAGTTTTGTAATAATAAGCATCAGAGATATACTTAGAGTGATAGTTTTGTAATAATAAGCTTTAGAGACTTTCTCAGAGTGATAGTTTTGTAATACGAGTAATAGACCCTAGAGTTGGACTGAGTGTGATAGTTTTGTATTGACAGACCCTATAGGTGATTGGGTGTGTTAGTTTTGTATTGATAGACCATTGAGTTGAACTGGGTTTGATAGTTTTGTATTGATATACCCTAGAGTTAGACTGAGTGTGATAGTTTTGTAACAATAGATTATAGAGCTGGGCTGAGTGTGATTGTTTTGTATTGATATACCCTAGAGTTGGATTGAGTGTGATAGTTTTGTAATACGAGTAACAGACCCTAGAGTTGGACTGAGTGTGTTAGTTTTATATTGAAAGACCCCAGAGTTGGACTGAGTGTGTTAGTTTTATATTGAAAGACCCTAGAGTTGGACTGAGTGTGATGGTTTTGTATTAATAGACCCTAGAGTTGGACTGAGAGTGTTAGATTTGTATTGATGGACCCTAGAGTTGGACATAGTGTAATATTCTTGTATTAATAGACACCTGAGTTGAATTGAGTGTGATAGCTTTATATTGATAGACCCTAGAGTTGGATTGAGTGTGTTAGATTTGTATTGATGGACCCTAGAGTTGGACATAGTGTAATATTCTTGTATTAATAGACCCTAGAGTTGACTGGGTGTGCTAGTTTTGTATTGATAGATCCTAGAGTTGGGCTGAGTGTTATAGTCTTGCATTGATAGACCCTAGAATTGGACTGAGTGGATAGTCTTGTATTGATAGACCCCATTGTTGGACTTAGTGTTTTGTATTAATAGACCCCTGAGTTGGATTGAGTGTGATAGCTTTACGGTGATAGACCCTAGAGTTGGACTGAGTGTGACAGTTATGTAGCGAAAGACTCGAGTTTGACTGAGTGTGATAGTTTTGTATTGATAGACCCTAGAGTTGGACTGAGTGTGACAGTTATGTAGCGAAAGACTCGAGTTGGACTGAGTGTGATAGTTTTATAATAGGCTCCAGAGGTGGACTGACTGACTGTCTTCTTCTTCTTCTTCTTCTTCTTCTTCTTCTTCTTCTTCTTCTTCTTCTTCTTCTTCTTCTTCTTCTTCTTCTTCTTCTTCTTCTTCTTCTTCTTCTTCTTCTTCTTCTTCTTCTTCTTCGTTCATCCGGAGAGTTTTTTCGGACGTGATTGCGTTGTGCCTGTTTACAGCAGAGCTGCGTTCTTGCGCCTTTAGGCCGACACATGCGACATCTGCGGGAATTTGTTGACCGGGTTAAACTTCCCGGGGGCTTCGTAGGACGTTTGACTTTCACTGTTGTGATGTTATCCCCAATCCCAGCTTGCCCATTTAGAACAGCCGAATACATCCCGGTCAGTCCTCAAGGAAAGGCAGAGGCAGACCATGGGCATTCTCCGCCATCCAAGGAGGCTTCCATAATTGCAGAGCCGACACACAGCGCTCTGGTATTGGTCTCACCCAAGGAATCGTCACGTCCTGCACATGGCTGCTTAGCCTCACTTCCGTATATTGGGCCTTCCGTTCACCATAGGCTGTTCCTCCGGAAACCATAAGAATGCAGTCTGCAGATGACATCCACACACTGAGCTATCGATTCGGACTTTCCACGTAATGGATTTGCTATCCAAGCAATATTCCATTTCATGCCACTGGGACGCTTTTTCCACCTTTGATGACGCCCACACAGTGAGCTTTTGATTCGGACTTTCCAAGTAATGGATTTGCAAGCCAAGCAATAATCCATTGCATGCCTCTATGACGCTTTTGCTACCGACATACCTGTTGTATGACGTGTGGAAGTCTAAATACTTCTTCATTCTGAATGTAGTTAAAGTAAGCTGCAGTCAACTTGAGCTTGTTGATATCTCCATGGAGCTTGTCCTCAAATGAAGCAGGCGTGAGCCAAAATATCTTTCTCTGTTCTGCATATATTTGGCACACCTGCAGCAAATTTCATAGCTGTCATTTTACCAGTTCCACAATTACATTCATCGGTATCTCCTATCTTTAGTTTATTGAACAAGTGGTATTTCAACCTGATGTCCTGTGCGGAGTCTGAAGATTGCTACTTGTTCACTTCGGTCGAGTTTGTAATATGCATCATCCTTCTGGTGGCCTGGATGCTCTCATTCCCATTAAGTTATATAAGTGCTTTTTATAAACCTATTTGCCTCATTATAGGTAATGTCTATGTCAGGCTGAGGTAGTCGTCCGCCATCTGTTGCTAGTCTGTCAGCCTCTTTATGTCCCGGTATACTGCAATGTGATGGAATCCACTGTATTACAACTTTTTTGGATTTCTGACATTGTCCATGGAGTGCTGCTCTTAGATCTGTTAGTTCTGTGCTAATTTTGCTCTTCAGTATTGAGACAGCTGACTTTGCATCTGTGAAGATAGCTATTTGCTTCTCTTTATTTTCCTCCATCAATAGCATTTCTGCTGCAGTTTTCAAAGCCTCTACCTCTGCTTTGAAGTTACTTGAAAATTTTACAGTTGTCATTGAATGTGTTGTTTTTAAAACACCATTTTTTTAAATTTAAGAGAATTCCTCCTCCTCCATTTTCTATTGAATTTTTGGCTGATCTATCTGTATATGCATGGGTTCAAATGCTACTTGGATAATGTTATTTTATGTAGTTTAGGGCTATTTTTCTTCTTTCTGTTTCATTCTGAGTGTTCTTTTTCTCAATACAAAGAATGTTTTCTATCATCTCAGGCAGTTGCTTCTGTCTCCAAGCTGGGAACTTGGGTTTGACTGTTGATATGTTAAGTATAGGATCGGACCTAATCTTTCGTTTTGCGGTTTCTACGAAGTTGCTACGCTTCAGTCTTCCCTTTCCAAAACATTAAACCTTTTATGCATGGGGTGGTCTGTCAATCTTCTAAATTGTTCAGCTTGTTGTTGGGCACTACTATCTTTTCTATCCTACATTGGTTGTAAACAAGCGATCTTTTCTAGTTCTTTAATAGGCTTTGTCTTCAGGCTTCCAGTTATGATTCGCATTCCTTTATTTTGGACTCTACTTATTTTGTTAAAGTTTGACTTAGCTGCTGTTGCCCAGGCTTCGATGCCATATTCCAGTACTGGCCTCGCCCGCCCAGTGTTTAACTTCCTGAAAACTTTCTCATCTGCTCCCCACGTTGTACCAGCAAGCTTTTTCATGATTGCCATTCTTTGCCTTGCTCTTGTTCGATTTTTCTCAACTTGTGTCTTCCATGTCAGGCGACGATCAAAGGTAACTCCTAGATAGTTTGGATTTTCTTCATGGCGCAATATTTTTCCATTCAATACCAGCTTAGGGTTCTGAGTTTTATTTGAGAAGGAGAACACTGTGCATGTTGTTTTCTCCTCACTTTTTTTCAAGAGTCATGATTTTGACCAATCCTCTAGAGCTAATAAGGCGTGTTATATTTTGCTGTTAGCTGTACTAATATATTTTTCAGATGTCCATATGGCTAGGTCATCTGCAATGGAGGATGTGTGTACTCTGGTTGGAAAATGTTCCTTGATGTCATTTATATATGCTAGGAATAATTTTGGTGAAAGAACTCCTCCTTGGGGGACACCTTGCTCCAACAGCATCATTTTGCTGTTTTGTCCTTGTACATTTGTCCTGGCAGTTCTATTCTCAAAGTAGTGGCTGGTCCATTTGTATATTTTCCCACAAACATGCATGTTTCGCAATGTTACTTTCAGTCCTTCCTTCCATACTTTATCAGATGCTTTTTCTAAATCTATCCAGACCGCTAGTGTGTGCTTTTTCTCTTGGAAGGCATCCTCTATTTCCTGAGCTTTATAGGTTATTTGGTCTTCAGTGGATCTGTACTTTCTGAATCCTGCTTGGTGTGGTGTTAAGAATTGGTTTTCTTCCAGATGCCATATTAGGCAGCCATTGATAATTTTTTTTTTCTCGTTTCCATCCTGTTTCAGTGTATTGCGATCAAAATCAGCATCTTTCAGCTGTATGTTGATTCCTGGGCTAGATTACTCTCATCAGCACGCCACGACTTTCTGAACGACTGGTTCCATACTCTCATAAGTCACTGGCGCAACTCTAACCGCTTCCAATTCTCATTCGCTCACGTCAACCACGAGAGTATTCGGGGTTACGGAGAAAGCTGCTAACTCCTCGACCATTGATAATGCGTTCCATTAATTTTCCTACACAGCTAAGTAGACTAATAGGTCGAAAGCCATTTGGTTCTTCCAGATCTTTTCCTTTCTTTTGGACTGTTATTAGTATAGCTTCCTTCCATGCCTGTGGGACTATTCCTCTCGTCTAGCTGTAATTTAGGACTGCTAGTAGTTTCGTTTTTGATTTAGTACCTAGTCCTATTAGCATTTCATTTGTGTATTCTATTCTTTCTTGGTGATTTCTTCTTTTTTAGGGTATTCATTGCTTGATCCATTTCGTCCATTTTTAGATCTAGATATATTCTGCTGCTGTCTCTGTATTACTATGATGTGTCTGTTTATCTATGATTGCTTTCTTCTGTTAGGTTGTAATATCAATGTGGTCAGCACCATATAATATTCCATTAGTGCATTTGCAGCCTTTTTTCCTGTAAGCAAGGCATTTCCTTCTTTAATTGTTATTTGTTTGTTTCTGGGTCCTTCATTGTGCATGGCTTTTACTAGTTTGCATAGTTTGTTTCCATCCTTGCCAAAGTTTAGGTTTTCTGTTCTTTTCCCCCTCCAACAATCTATTGTTGTTTGATTTACTGTTCCTTTACATTTTGCTGAGATGGCTTTGAGAGAGATGTTCGCTTCAGTTGTTTATTCGTGTTCTCTCTCTGCTGTCTTCCTGGCATCTTCAACTTTTTCCTCCAAAATTTGTAGTTCTTCAGTCTAGTATGGTTTGTAATATTTCCTCGCTCCTCTTGGAATGGCCGACTGTATTATTGCTGTGTTTAGGCTTTCCACCATTTGTTTCATGTTGCCATGACGTGTAATTATGTTTTCAGAATATTTGTCTGTTAGTATGGCAAATCTGTCCCAATCAGCTCGTTTGCAATTCCAGCCTTTTGCTCCTGTGGAAAATATTCCATACTCATTACAAGCATGATTGATCTGTGGTCACTACCTGCTAATTGGTCAAGCACGTGGCGATCGATTTTGTGGAGGATGTCTCCTATGCAGAAAGCTAAGTCTGGAGTAGAAGTGGTAGAAGCTCGGTTTGTCGTACGATTTGTTGAGTAGATTGAGATTTTAGTCTATTTCCCAGTCCTCCGCTTCATCTCCTCTGTTGTCAGTACCTGGTTATCCCCATCTTTCTGAACGGCTATTAAAGTCTCAGGCAATAATGCAGTTTCTGTCAGTTATTTTCATGTTTGAAAGTGTAAGGTTCTTATCTGCTGGGCTATACAGATTTTAAATTCTTATTTTCAGGTCCTTTATCATTATATCAACACCTATAATTTCTGTTTGGTTGTCAGAAGTCACAGATACTTCACTGCAAGGTATTGTGTTTCGTGTCAGTCTTAGAACTTCTCCTGTGTGTCCTTCTCGGTCGAAACGTGTGGCCTGATATCCTCTGACTGAGAATCTGTGATTGGCGTTGAGGTGTGTCTCTTGAATGCATGCTACATCTATTCTATCTGTATGAAGACGCTGTGTTAGGGAGACTTTTTTGTTAGAAACTCCTTCAGCATTCCATTGTAGTATGTTGGGTGTCTGGAGTGTTTGGTAAATAGTTCTTAACCTACTCCTATGTGCCTTGACTCCACAGCACAGGGGAAGGTGACCACCAGTAGTCATGGGTGGACCCCCTCGAGGCAGATGGCCCGGCACTATCACCGCCTGATGGGACTTCACGGGATTAGCACCATAACGATTAATTTTAATCTGTAGCATCATGAATTTATTAAGTTACGTTGCACTGCTTTGTCAAGCCTGTGGCTCGGTACATCTGATTTCGACAAGCATTTTTCGGGTGTAATTTCCCTAGCCTTTGACTGTCCCCAGTCTACCTACAAGGCAGCAGGTGTGTGTGTGTGTCTCTTGGTCTGGTCCCTCTCCCTTGACCTGTCCGACATGGGTGGCCCTACCAGTAGCTGTGCTAATGTCGGCATAGCTCTTGGGGTCATTGAAACGTGCAAGCCCCTCTACCTCGTCACGGTGGACACACGGCAGAAGGGGGACTGAGTGTGATAGTCTTGTATTGATAGACTCTAGAGTTGGACCGAGTGTGATAATTTTGTAATAGACCCTAGAGTTGGACTGAGTGTGATAGTTTTGTAATAGTATACTGGGTTAGATAATTATGATATTGAAACTGAACATTTTAAATGGTGTGACAATTGGCAAGATTAAGCCGTACTATATTACTCTGGTCTACACTCACCTGTGAACATTTGAAATACTACACTTATATATTGCTATGATCTATAACCAAGTGTGACAATTTGTAACATTACTTTGAATAATATTACTTTGTTCTATAATCAGACAAGTTGGGACAATAAACTGTATATTACTTTGTTCCATAATCAGACAACTTGTGACATTAAACTGTGTACATGACTTACTGACAGTATAAATGATTTGATTTGTTGGTGCTATATTGCTCGGGTCTATAAATGAGCAGTGCGATGGCTTGCATCAGTATACTGTGCTAGATAACTTTGGACAAATACTTGAGCTGTTCCATTAGATAAACGAGGAACAATAATAAACTCTAATGTGCGCAGATATCAAAAGTTTTACAAAAAGCACCTATTCACACGGCTCATCGATACTAAAAATGGCATCAAATAATGACAAACAGGGAACAAAGTCGCAGGGCCAAGCGATCCCTGGTCACAATTTCGTGGCACAGGATAGAATCTGGTGAGTACATGTCAATGTCACCTAACATTTATCACCGGCACACCACACATTTATCGGCTGCTTCTAGACGGTCTTTGTTTGCCGCCGACGGAAAATCCGAATGAGCTAACGAGAGAAGAAGAAAACGATCTTTGACCCAAATATGATAGGGTGGACTTTGGAAGAATATTGGCGGGAAAGTGAAGGGGAATAGGAGCGGGAATGAAATATCTGCTGCTTGTGGTGTCACGATATCCTCATGCTGTTGAAGAATCTCCGATCGAACCCAGACGATAGATCAACTCACTAACCCATTTGTCGGGACATTTGTTGAGCGGAATACACTGCAGTTACGTGCCTCTTACTTTCCGTCATCTTGCTGTCACACATCTCTTACTGTCAATTTGTCATATGTCGTCCTGTGTATAAGCTAGACTAAGCTGTTTCACGCTGGTTCTAACAAATGGCAGGAGACATAGTTGTAAAATGTAGTGCTTATGCATGCATAGTGCAAAGAATGCGCTAGAACAAAACATAGATCAAATGAACACACATTCTTAAAGGCACAATTGTTTAAAAACTGTAAAATATATACATAGCATTGAAATAGACTCTTGGCTTGGTCACGAAATGAGGCAGCCTGTCTTGGCCTGGTCACAATATGAGGTAGTCTGTCTTGACCTGGTCATAACACAAGGTAGCATGTTTTACTTTGGTCACATTATGAGGAAGCCTGTCTTGACCTGGTCATAACACAAGGTAGCATGTTTTACTTTGGTCACATTATGAGGAAGTCTGTCTTGACCTGGTCATAACACAAGGTAGCATGTTTTACTTTGGTCACAGTATGAGGAAGTCTGTCTTGACCTGGTCACAGTATGAGGTAGTCTGTCACAATATGAGGTAGTCTGTCACAATATGAGGTAGTCTGTCACAGTATGAGGAAGTCTGTCTTGACCTGGTCATAACACAAGGTAGCATGTTTTACCTTGGTCACATTATGAGGAAGTCTGTCTTGACCTGGTCATAACACAAGGTAGCATGTTTTACCTTGGTTACAGTATGAGGTAGTCTGTCTTGACCTGGTCACAGTATGAGGTAGTCTGTCTTGACCTGGTCACAGTATGAGGTAGTCTGTCTTGACCTGGTCACAGTATGAGGTAGTCTGTCACAATATGAGGTAGTCTGTCACAATATGAGGTAGTCTGTCACAATATGAGGAAGTCTGTCTTGACCTGGTCATAACACAAGGTAGCATGTTTTACCTTGGTTACAGTATGAGGTAGTCTGTCTTGACCTGGTCACAGTATGAGGTAGTCTGTCACAATATGAAGTAGCTTATTATGGCTTGGTCACAATGTGAGGTAGCCTATCTTGTCTTGGTTACAATATTATGTAACCTGTCTTCCCTTGGTCACAGTATAGAGAAGCATGTCGTACCTTGGTCACAATATGTTGTAGTCTTTCGTATACGTTTCTGATAAGTTGTCTTTGCGACCTAGCCTCCCTTAGAATGTCTAGATTACTCATTTTAGCTGTTTAATGAAGTTTCAACATTCTTCTATAAAAACCACATCGACAAAGCTCTAGGCATTCCCCTGTTTAGTAATTGTCCAGGGTTTGCAGCCGTATGTTAAACCTGGTTCTATGTAACACGCAAGAAATCGTGTCCTAAGTTCAAAAGGTAATCACCATTAGAAATCTGCCGACTGCAGTGAGGACAAAATTATTGTTAAAGTGTTTTATGCTTGTAAACCATGGACAATAAACATACAAGCTGAGAAACATTTAATGGTAATGGACATTTGGTTTCAGGGGAATATGAAAGGCATACATGGACGGATAGATAAAAGAAAACTTAAAGTCCGTCGAGAAACAAATAAAACCGCGACTTGATCAAAGAAATAAGATGTAGACAGTCAAGTATGTATGGGCATGTTATGAAGAGAAATCAACTTGAGAAGTTAAAGGCAACTGGAAACACTGGAGGGAAACGAGCAACAAGAAAGTAAAGATAAATACATGGGTGACTTGGCCATATGGCAGGGTCGAGTCGAGAATATAGACGATCTAAAACTCTGGTTGTCGAGAGAGATGGGGTAAACATGACCGCCGACATTATCGGCGTGAGACATGATGATGAATAATGTCTGTAAATGCTGGTATCGGGTTACTAATATTCTCGTAACTTTATAGTAAAATGTTGGCATCTCTGCGTGACATCAGCAATACAGGACAAAGAGGAGCAGTAAATAACTAAGCTGTTACATTGCACAATGATAGTGTAGTCATCTGGCAGCTAGGCCAGACAGTCATATTTCCTAGAATCTCCATCTAATCATACGCCTGGCCAACCTGGCACAAAGACTACCTCAGACTAGGAACGCACTAACGAGAGCTTCCAGCATGAAGAGCGCTGCGACCTGTACATTTCCTTTCTTATCACAGACAGAATCATTTAGCACACAACGAACGTCAAAGATGGGTGAAAATGGCTGTACTCCCCGTGTTTCACCCACCCTTTCAGTCTGTGATATTATTTGTCATGTGTGGTCCTGTAGCGCCATATTTAAAAATAGAGCTGATCTCAGCTAGTCGTCTAAATAAAGAATATTCTTCATTTTGGCCCAACCCTTACCCCTTCGATCCCTCTGGTATTCTTAATTCCGGAGTTCATGCCCTTTAAATCATCTTTTTCTTTAGAGCTTCCCAGACGACTATGGCTAGTGTAGAAGGGCATCATTCCTTATCTGTCTAACTCTGCTGATCACGGCCAGTGCTTGGGGAACGTCGATAGCGCCCGCTGTGTGGTCGATGAATCGACAAGAACTGTACTGATTTCCTCGGTGCCATCACGGAGATTAACGTGAAGTCAATAGGTAAAAGTAGGGTCTGTGTGCAGCTCGCCATGAATAATGGGTGGCATTTAGAATGGTTAATAGGCACCTAGACAGACAGAAGAAGTATGCACGTGTCCGCGCGTGTGTCTTTCTGTTTGTTTGTGTGCGTCCGTGTGTGTATGTGTAAACTCTGCCGCCTTTAAACTGAACAGCCCTATAGCTTGGTTTTTAGATTCATAATCATGCTTTCTCTGTTATATGCCTTATGCACTTCGCCTCAGTGTTGTACGATTATTCTATTCACCTCAGTGCTGTGTCATTACCTCTACTCTCCTCCGTGCTGTGCCATTACCTCTACTCCCCTGAGTGCTGTATGACTGCTTCTACTCTCCTGAGTGCTGTATGGCTGCTTCTACTCTCCTGATTGCTGTATGACTGCTTCTACTCACCTCAAGTGCTTAGTGACCTATGATGCTAGAATCAGCACTGTATAAGTTCTTAACAGCTACAATGTTGTATGGCTCCTACTGCCAGCTTCAATGTTGCGTTGCTTCTGTTGCTAGTTTCAATGCTCTTCTACTGCCAGCTTCAATGTTGCGTTGCTTCTGTTGCTAGCTTCAATGCTGTTCTACTGCCAGCTTCAATGTTGCGTTGCTTCTGTTGCTAGCTTCAATGCTGTTCTACTGCCAACTTCAATGTTGCGTTGCTTCTGTTGCTATCTTCAATGCTGTTCTACTGCCAACTTCAATGTTGCGTTGCTTCTGTTGCTATCTTCAATGCTGTTCTACTGCCAACTTCAATGTTGCGTTGCTTCTGTTGCTATCTTCAATGCTGTTCTACTGCCAACTTCAATGTTGCGTACTTCTGTTGCTATCTTCAATGCTGTTCTACTGTGTCACTTGTCGTCCCTGGAGGAAAGTGGACTCGACAAGCACACCTTGATTATGCTTCTACTATTGGAACTTTTGAATGACTTTTGTCTACACTCCTCCCTTCTGTCTTCCATACACTATCTCTCTCTCTCTCTCTCTCTCTCTCTCTCTCTCTCTCTCTCTCTCTCTCTCTCTCTCTCTCTATCCTTCATAACATACCCTGACAACAGTTTCCTCCAACAATTAATAACCTGTTTATTGTTGAAAACTATGTCAGTTGTATGTATTGAATGTGTATATGTAGTTGGTAGTGTCTGCTAGTGTGGGTGCAAGATATGACTCTGGAACTCGTATGTGCCGTATACTTTCTCGCCTCGTCATTCGGCCGAACCACAGGACATCACACATATAATTGGACAGCTCTCACCCTGGATGATATCCTCCTGCTTGAGTCTGGACTTAATGCAATTCTTGAAAAAACAAATGTTCAATGTCTTATCACCAGAAAATAATCCGATTTTGGTAAGTCACTGAAATCCATATATTTCCTGTTTTTGGAAGGTAGTACAGTCCCTCACGGAATACACACCGCCACTATCCAACATTGTCTAGAGTTAATATAAATGTTCTACACAATGTCTCTCGTTAGTAAAGTTTTATCTTTATTCACAGTGCAATTGCATGCAGTTCTAAGTATCCCTGCTTGCCACAGGTTAACGTCTTTTTCCTTTTAAATGCTTTACTTGTCGTTAAGTTATCTCTTCTCACTAGTAAAACATGTCTATGTTCTTGTTGGTTCTAGGTAGGTACTTTATTTGCTCAAGTGAAGTAACCTTCATTTCTTCTCTGATTGCCATAGTGGGATTGGAACCTGTGGGAGAGATATTTAATCATGTGATATGAGTCTGCTTCAAACTACTTCTTATGTGAGTGTCCTTCTCTAGCCATATTGAGAAGCCTCCGAAAGACACTCTGACATAAGACTGATGAGTGCACTAAAGTTTACACGATTAGATAAACGAAGGAAATGCTACAAGTCAAGAACAAACACCTATTTCCCTATGCCATTACATTACGCTAAGGTTAGATTACCTTATCACTTCTATGATCATCAATGAATTGAAATTAATATTTAAGCACATCGGCACTAATATCCCATTGCCTTAAACAATACGGGACTATAATTTCTTTCCACACATAGGATGCATAGATATCTCTGTCCAGTTTTGGAACACACAATAACTTCAAAACAAGTTTTCCACTCATTTATACCGAGTGTCCAATCCTCCGTTGTCTTTTGATCCACAATCAAATTTTGCCGTAAGTCCCCACATCAAACGTCTGTGAAGTCACGTATTCGTTAATTGCTCGTCCCTTTCCGTCCCTCCGCCGGTTCCCTGTGTTCCCCTACGCTAGTACTTCCAAGCGTCCGAACCCTTTGATCGCCGTCTCCTCCGTTCGTTTTCCAGTTCCCGAAGTCTCCCCGTTGTTTTCTCCGTTGACAGAGCTGGTCAATGACTCCTTACACTGTATCCTATTTTATACTGTCGGTCAATAACCTTTAATTCGTCCTCATCTCAGACTGAAGTACTCGACTGTTAACCCTCCTCATACCTTGTAAGTAATCTTATAGTTTATCAGGGAATCATTAACTCACAGTATCCCGTGACATACTGCCAGCTTCAATGTTGCGTTGCTTCTATTGCTAGCTTCAATGCTGTTCTACTGCCAGCTTCAATGTTTGTAAGGTTTCTACTGCCGTCTTCAATGGTGTATACCTCAGAGTTAACGCAAACACACAACATCCACTGCATAGTGAAATTAGGAAGGGGAAGGGCAGCAGGTTAAAAAGAGGAAGGTCGTGGATGGGTCAAGCCGAAGATATTCTTCAACAGGTGTGTTCACTGGAGGACTTAGAACTTGCGAGGAGTGGGTACAAGTGCCAACAAATTTATGTACGTCTCTTTCAGTTTGCATCCAACTAGACAGAAAATGCAGACAGAAAACCCGGCTGCTGTGGAGGCGGAAGTACAAGCGTTGATTTTCGAGAATTCGGCAGACGGTGTTACTGTCATTTACACAGATGGGTCCGGTCGTTCGACGCGTGAGAAGCTCATGGGCCTTTACTTCTCAGGCCGGAGGGAGAATTGTGAAGCAGGATTCCGGTGCTTTTGTTGAGACCACAAGCAGCCTGACTATGGAAGTTGTGGGATGTGGATTTTAATTCCTGAGAATGGTTCGTTAAAATGTCTAGGGGGTTTTATTGATTCTCTGTCACTGGTAAGAATGCAGGGTGATCCGGGATATTTACCACAAATCCCAGGAGGAAAGAGTTCCATCCTTGAAACAATGGCATCTGTGTGTAGGTTTCCCTTCCCACTTCATCACCCTTAAATTAACTATAGATGCTAGAAGGATATTGATTGCTCACTACATATAAACAACCACTGGTTGGACACCACATTTACTTGATGTACACAACACTTTTGGACAAACAGTTCAAGTATTAACTCAAGATCTGCAGTTACATATATATATATATAGGTGTAATAAACACTATGCATTTTCAGACAGGCATGGGAATGATATGCAGTATTACAACATAGTACCCAGTGACCCCAGAAAACCCAGGTTATTACAAACAACATAACAACCACAAATTGGGTCTACTTTCATTTTCCCTCATAATTAAGGCAAATAAAGATATTAAATAGAACCCAAAATAACATGTTTCTGACACCTTTTACCATTCTCTCATTGTTAAAAATAATGAGTTGGTGTCAAAATACTATACCATCTATATACCATTGAAGAAAAAAAAACTACTGACCTGTTACCTTCAGAAAACAAAAACCAACATATAAACAGCAGTTTGTACTAATTAAATTAATTAATCGAGTCTATCTCCTGGTGTGCGGTTATGGGTCCACCTTTGCTGTCGATTAGATCCTTTTCCCCATTATCTGGGTACCGAATTAATGCACTCAGTTATGTTCTTACTATTTAGTCACTGGTAATTGGCTGGTGCAAATCATACTTTATAATAGAAATTACACACAATCACAAATCCCTCCGCGGGCTAGAATATTCGAGTACTCTGTTGCAGTAGGCTCGGTGTCTTTTTTTGAAATTTGGGGCCTCAGGTTGGTCTAACTTTCCGGAATTTCCACTTAAGCTCTGCAGAAGGTACTTTACCATCTCACCATACATGGTGCCAAGTAGACGTCCATTCAGCTTCTCTGCTTTTAATATCAGAATCCCAAGTAGTTCAACAAAGATTTTACACCCACCAAGTCGCGAGTCTATAACCCATGGTATTTAGGTTGACATTGGACCAGCAAAGAGTTAGTCGTTGTTATCTAGTCCAGTGTAGAACTTTATATGACTGAGAGGCATCTCATGGTAGTATCTGTGACTAGGGCCACAATTGATCTATACCTACATATATGCACAGATGAATGAATCCAGCACAGTAACAGGTTTGCAAACAATTGGATGATTCCTCTTGTTGCTTGTAGGCTTTATCTTATTG